>PISW01011614.1:0-38978 GCA_004023785.1 Mungos mungo
TGTTCAAATTTTCTATTTCTTCCTCTTTTGGTTTTGGTAGTTTGTTTGTTTCTAGGAATTTGTCCATGTCTTTCAGATTGCCCATTTTATTGGTGTACAATTGCTCATAATATTCTCTTATTTTTGTTTTTATTACTGCAGTGTTGGTTGTGATTGCTCCTCTTTTATTCTTGATTTTATGTATTTGGGTCCTTTCCTTCTTCTTTTTGATCAAACTGGCTAGTGGTTTATCGATTTTGTTAATTCTTTCAAAGAACCAGCTTCTGGTTTCATTAATCTGTTCTACTGGGTTTTTTGTTTGCTTGTTTGTTTGTTTCAGTAGCATTGATTTCTGCTCTAAACTTTATTATTTCCTGTCTTCTGCTCTTTTGGGGTTTTCTTTGCTGTTCTTTTTCCCAGCTCTTTGAGGTGTAACATTAGGCCATGTATCTGAGAATGTTCTTCCTTCTTTAGGAAGGACAGAATTGCTATATACTTCTCTATTATGACTGCCTTTGCTGTGTCCCAGAGATTTTGGGTTAGCCCTTTCCATAGGCTTCCAGGTACTTTTTCATTTCCTCCATAACTTCTTGGTTAGCCCTTTTGTTCTTTAGTAGGGTGTTCTTTAGTCTCCAAATATTTGTTATCTTGTCAAATTTTTTCTTGTGATTGAATTCTAGTTTCATAGAATTGTGGTCTGAAAATATGCACGGTATGATCTCAGTCTTTTTGTACTTGTTGAGGGCTGATTTGTGTCCCAGTATGTGGTCTATTCTGGAGAACGTTCCATGTGAACTGAAGAAGAATGTATATTTCGTTGTTTTAGGATGAAGTGTTCTGAATATTTCTAAGTCCATCTGGTCCAGTGTGTCATTCAGAGCCATGGTTTCCTTGTTGTTTTTCGATTTAGATGATCTGTCCATTGCTGTAAGTGGAGTGTTGAAGTCCCCTACTATTATGGTATTATTCTCAATGAGTTTCTTAATATTTGTGATTAACTGATTCATATATTTGGGTGCTTCATGTTTGGAGCATAAGTGTTTACAGTTATTTTGTCTTCTTGGTGGATAGACTCCTTATGTTACAATCTTTATTTTAAAGTCTAGATTGTCTGATATAAGTATGGATAGTCTGGCTTTCTTTCGGTGCTCATTAGCATGAAACATGGTTCTCCATCCCTTTATTTTCAATCTGAAGGTATCTTTAGGTCTAACGTCGGTCTCTTGTAAACAGCATATAGGTGGGTCTTGTTCTCTTATCCATTATGTTATCCTATGTATTTTTATTGGGGTATTTATTCTATTGATGTTTAGAGTGAGTCCTGAAATATATGAGTTTATTGCCATTATATTTCTTGTAGAGTTGGAGTTTCTGGTGGTGTTCTCTGGTCCTTCCTAGTCTTTGATGCTTTTGATCTTTTTTGTCTTTTCTCCCCTTACAAGGTCTCCCTTAAAATTTATTGCAGGGCTGGCTTAGTGGTCATGAACTCCTTTAACTTTGTTTATCTGGGAAACTTTTTATTTCCTCTTCTATTTGAATGACAGCCTTGCTGGATAAAGAATTCTTGGCTGCATATTTTTCCAATTCAGCACATTGACTATATCCTGCCACTCTTTTCTGGCCTGCCATGTTTCTGTGTATAGGTCTGCTGCCAACCTGATCTGTCTTCCTTTGTATGTTAAGGATTTTTTTCCCTTGCTGCTTTAATGATTCTTTCCTCACTTATTTTGTGAATTTGACTATGATATATCTTGTTGATCGTCAGTTTTTGTTGAATCATGTGGGAGTCTTCTGTACTTACTGGATTTTGATGTCTGTGTCTTTACCCAGGTCAGGAAATTTTTCTGCTACGATTTGCTCACATAACCCTTCTACCCCTATTTCTCTCTCTTCATCTTCTAGGACCTCTATGACTCTGAATTGTTCCCTTTTAATGGGTCACTCATTTCTCTTAATCTTAAATTGCACTCTTTTATATTACTCTCCCTCTTTTTATTTTTTTCATTATTCTCCATAAGTTTGTTCTCTATGTCACTGATTTGCTGCTCTGCCTCACCTATCCTTGCCACTGTGGCATCCATTTGAGATTGTAGCTCAGTTATAGCATTTATTATTTCTTCCTGACTACCTTTTACTTCTTTTATCTCCATACAGAGGGATTCTAATATATTTTTGACCCCAGCTAGTATTCTTATCATCATGATTCTATATTCTGGTTCAAGTATCTTGCTTGTATTTGTGTTCGTTAAGTCCCTGGCTGACGTTTCTTCTTGCTGTTTCTGTTGGGGTGAATTCCTTCACCTCATCATTTTGAAGGAAGAAAGGGAATTATAAGGTAAAAAAATTAAATGAAAAGAGTTGAAAACAACACACTCTAAGAGAAATCAGATAAATGATTCTGGATCCTAGGTGTGCTTTGGTCTGTTTATTGAAGAGCTCTCTTGATTAGAGAAAAAGGGGAAAAATTAAAATAAAAGAATTAAAAACAACACATCCACACACATAATATCAAATAAATGATGCTAGATCCTAGGTGTATTTTGGCCTGGGTATTGATAGGATATTGATTTATTAGAGAATAAAAGGGAAAAATTAAAATTAAAAAATTAAAAACAACACACATACACACACAAAATTAAATACATGATACTAGATCTTAGTTGTGTTTGGGTCTGGTTACTGAAAGGAGCTTGATTGATTAGAGAAAAAAGGGGAAAAGTTAAAATTAAAGAATTAAAAGCAACATACACACACACACACACACACACACACACAATCAAATAAGTGATGGTAGGTCCTAGGTGTGTTTTGGTATAGTTAATTGAAAGGAGCTTGATTGATTAGAGAAAAAAAGTGAAAAAGGAAAGAAAAGGAAAAAAGAAACAAACAACAACAACAACAACAACAAAGCAAACAAAAAAGTCCAAAAATTTGTGAAAATGAATAGAAAGAAATGGAATAACTTGAAATGATGGAAGTAAAACAGAATTGGAAAAATTTACAAAAACGTAAAACATTTAGTTGAAAAAAGAAATAATAAAAGAAAATTGTTAATAAAAATTGGAAATGAAAATGATTTTTATTATCTTTCTGTAGTTAAGTAAAAGACAAGAAATGAAAAAGAAAGAATAATAAAAGAAAAAAGAAAATTGCATAGATGGGCCAGCAAATAGACTGAGATACAATTGATATAACATCGTTTTCCCTTAGAAGCACTTTATAGTCCTTAAACTAATGAGGGGGAGAGATTTGTGGTGTTCCTGAAGAGCAAGGTTGGCGCAGTTGGGCAGGGCTTAGTGTAACAGCTCCGTTTTCCACTAGATGGTGCTGCTTAGCTTACTGGGGTGGACTGTGTGTATGCGCATACGTGGATGGGGTGAAAATGGCATCACCTAGGTATCCAGGCTAGCATCAGACCTCTGTGCTCTCCCCGCCCAGGAATCGTGCACCTGTCCTTTGTCTTTGGTTTCAGTCCACTTCCTGCTTTTGCACTGTCCATGACCACGCCATCTGGTTGTTAGGTCGCACCTACCTCCTGAGCTTTATCTGAGATGTGGCTGTATTTCCTGACACTTCATTTCTGAGAGACTAAGGCTTTGTCCAGCTCAGATCCTCTGGGGGAGTGTCTCACTGAGCAATGGCTGGGTGCCGGCTGCACCCAGGAATGCTAGCAAAACCTGCTGCCCATGTCCAGATATTTGTGGTTGGGTGTCAGCCTGCCCCAGAAAAGTTTCACGGGATCACACAGCAGCAGCATTTCTTGGATTGTGGAAAGTCTTGCACAGCCCTAGGACCTCCCAGACCCACTTTTCTACTGGGAATTGGCCCTTCCAACCAGGTATTTTGAGCTGTGGAGTTTCAGACTCTTTGCTTTCCCTGTTCATAGAGTATTAATGGGATTTAAACCCACTCCTTTCTCCTTTCTCCTTTTTTAGTTCTGCCCCTACAGCTATTTCCACTTTTTCCCCCCACTTTCTCTCTAGCTGCTTTTTTGGGTGGTGCATTTCCTATCCTCTCCCCCATGTCCTTCCTCTCTCCACAGGCAAAAACAGCTCCCTGCCTTCCATGTCTCTTCTCTCCCCCAGTTCACCTCTTGATGCTGCGTACCTGCTGAGTTCTGTGGTTCAGGTTGTGCAGATTTTTGTGTTAATCCTCAGATAATTTTTCTAGGTGTGAAGAACGGTTTAGTTTTGATCTGGCTGTATTTCATGTACGTGAGACAGAAAAAAGGCTTCCATGTGGTTCTGCCATCATAGGTCCTCTCCTATTAGTATTTTTTAAATCTAGGGCACATGGCTAACTCAGTTGGTAGACTATACAACTCTTGATCTCAGGGTCATGAGATCAAGCTCCACTTTGGGTGTAGAGATTACTTTAAATTTTTTTCCATTCAATCAACAAACCAATGAGTACCTGGTTATTCAAATGAGTATTAAGTGACTTTTTAATTTAAAAAATGCCCTTTGCATGATGTTAGATGTCAAATATATTCAATGAAAGGAAAGAAGAAAAGAAATTCCCTAAATATTACAGCAGTAAGAATGATTCAGATTTGCCTCTTAAGCTTGAATATAGATACCTGTGCCTGGAGTACCATGGAACAGCAATATCATAGTAGACTTTCAAATGTCATCTAGTGTGGCTTCCATCATTTTGCCAGATCCAAACTAAACCTTATCAGAGAACAAAATATCCAGCTGTACATAAAAATTTATCTCGGGAGATGAATCCATAGTCTTTTTTAGTAGGTTGTTTTGAATGTGCCATTTCTCCACATGGATTTTTATCATTCTTTCTTTATATACATGCATTATGAACACTTTCAAATGTACAAAAATGTAGAAAGAATATAATGAACCAAATATATCTATCGTCCAAAGCAACATGTTACAAAATAGTGCAACTATCACTTTAGCAATCCTTTTTCCTTTATTTCTAAAATATTTAAAAACAAATTCAAACATGTCCTTTAGTCCCTCCATTCTTCAGTATGCATCTCTAAGTAGTGTAGACATTTTTATTACACATCCCCAATGTCATTATCACACCAAACACCAAAAATTAACAATTCCTTAGTATCATCTAAAGACTGCTTCAAATTTTAATTTTATAATTATTTAAATTGAAATGCATTTATTGTTAAACCACTGCTGAGTATTTAGTGTTTTGGGCCTGCCCTTTTATTCCAGTATGGCTCACCATCCCGCTGACAGCAAGGTTAGGCTTCAGATTTTTTTTTTCAAGTAAAGAGAAATGTGCCTCTAAACCTTTTAAAATTACTCATTCATTACCTGCCAATGTTAACAACATAATTGCCAGGTGGATTTCTGGAGCACAGAGTGGAGCAATCAGAACCCCATGGTAGTAAAGTCCAGAAAAAGATTCCATGGGTATCAGCCCCACTTTGCCTGCTACTGGTTTAGCTGCTGTGTTGCTTTACAACCCCAAATGTCCCTAATGAATACACTGACAGTAAAATCACATTGTTTAGGTGTCTCCAAATAACAGCCATAAAATCCAGGAAATGACTTGTGTAAATATTTTACTATATCTGAATTGACAAGAATTTTTTTAAAAAATAATCTCATTGATGCTGTAAAAAGTATGTCTTAAGGAGAGACAATCTCCAAGCTGCTTCCACATGGGTCATAAAGGTCTATATTATCCCAATACACTGGAAGGCTTTATTTAAAAAAAATTTTAACACATAACTTATGACCAAGAAATTCCACTTTTTGACATTTTCTCTAGTGAAACATTCACATTTGTGTTCAAGGAAGTGTGATACGGATTTTTCATTATACTATTGTTTGTAATAATTAAACCAAAAATTAGAAAAAACACTAAATGTGCATCAGTAGGGGATCAGTATATCTATCCTAGGAAATATAATACAGCAGTTTAAAAGAAGAAATTAAACCTGCCTTACAAACCTGGTAAGATCCCCAATATATGTCATTAAATTTAAGAATAAACTGCATATGGGGTGCCTGGGTGGCTCAGTCAGTTGAGTGTCTGACTCTTGATCACAGTTCAGGTCTTGATCTCAGTGTCATGAGTTCAAGCCCTGTGTTGGGCTCTACACTGAGTGTGGAGCCTACATACACACATAATACACATATACATAAATAGCCATACATGAATACATATATGGCTATACACAAATAGCCAGCTGTAGCTGCAGAATAATACAATATAACACCCCTTGATGGGAAAAGACCCACATACCTATATATATCTATGAATACATATATGCATGTGAATGCAGAGAAAAATGCCTGTAAGGTGACCCACCAAACTTAAATTGTGATTATCTACTAAAAAAACACTGGGATGAAAAGGGTGGTCAAAGTCAAAGAGAATTTAATACAAACAACATCATTTGAAATTTTGTAAGACACTGTAGTCATGTTATGTGTGTAATTTATAATAAATAAAAATGCTAAAAGAGAGGAAAGGCCTACATGTATTTTTAGGGGCAGAGGTGAAATTGTGGGTTTGTCTAGACAGGGTTTCAAACATTTATTGAGACCATACTCTGTGGTAGATGCTGTGGGGCTAGAGACATGAGCAATGGGCCCTGTTATCCTATGGCTTTTCTTCCTGGCAAAGAAAGCACATGAATACAAGAAAAGATTCTGTAAAGTCAAATATCCATCTATACCCAGTGCGGTGTTAATTGGAAGAAAGAACACTGGAGACTGGAGTGGATAGGAAAGGCCTCAAGGAAGATGAGATTGCTAGGCTGGACCATGAAGAAATGACAAGATCTGAGGAAGAAATAGTTCAGTTCTGTTTAGAGTTTGTTTGAAGAACAAACAGATGCAGGGAAGATCAAGCACTTCGTAAAGTCGTCATAAGCTCCCTGGTCAGTTTAGTCCACTGATAGACTTCATTCCCTAGGCTTATGACCAAAGAAGGCACAGTCAATGTACAGATCATTTAAAATTGAATAATCCTGGGGATAGGCAAGATGGTGGAGAAGTAGAGAGTTCCGTACTTCCCGCCTGCATTTCTCAAACAAAGAAGGGCTCTGAACTGTAAGAGCCTGGGAGGAAAAGAGATGGAGTCCACTAAGAAGACAGCCTCATAGGTGTGTGATTGTGACCTGGGGAAGATAAAAACAGGTCAGGACACGGAGGCAAGGAGGGGAGAGAGTCCCTTCTGCAGAGAGACAAAGGGAAGAGAAAGAACGGCTGGGGAATTGTAGAACTGTACCTGGCGAACAGAAAAACCTCAGTCCAGGACGGAGAGGTAGCCTATCATCCCATATCTAACCACAGGGCTTTTGGAGAAAGATTCCATCTCTAACTGCGCAGGTTTCTTTGGTCTGGGTGCCCGGGTCTCAGAAGGTAAGCGGTACGCAAGGGATGCAGTCGGCATCAGGAATAACCGGTCCCCTGCTCTGTCCCCTGCTCAGAACCCTGCTAGGAAATGCTGAGGCCTGCAGCATTACATGTTGGGTGGTAACATTAATGCGCAGGGAGTAAGAGCTTGAAACGCAGCTGGGTGTGGGACATAGAACACTACCCACCTTGGCTGTGCCCGTGGCAGTGTGGGATCGGACCCAAAGGAGTGATTTGGAACACCTGATTTGAGATGGGACTGGAAGTTGCTATTTTTCTCCCCAAAACCACCAAGGCACGGCCTCAGGGAGCCACTCATGGGACCCACTGTGGAGGAACACCCGCCTACACCAAACCATACCCATCTGCACTGGGTAGCTGCTTTTTTTTTTTTTTTTTTTTTTTTTTTTTTACCAGAGCCCAGATAGATGCTGCGGAAACAGACATCCCCTCCCCCAGTACCAGCTCCTATGCATTTTCATGATTAACTCTAGATCAATTCTTACTATTCAGATATATTCTATCTTATCTCATTCTTATCTCTCCCCTCCTCTGGACTGGTTATTCTGGTTATAGGTTTGCTTAAACAAGCATATTTAGTCCATTCTCTTGACACATGCTCTATACTTCCTTCATTACCTTCCTTTCTCTCTGAAATAATCAGACTATATAGTTTCTCGGGGTAACATTATCTTCATTTGTTTTTTTTCTCCTCACACCATGCCATATTCTCCTTTTTCTTTCTCTGAATTAACCCTTTTAGTTTCTCTGCCTGATTAATGTTCAATTTCTCTTTCTCCACACCCCTGTCATTTCTCTTTGTATGTGCTCTTCCATCAGCATTGCCTCCACCCTGCTCTTTATTTGTAGCTGGGATTTCTGGTTTTATGCTTTTAGACTGCCCTTTGTCTTTTGTTGTTTTTGTTTTGTTCCTTTTGGTTTGCTTGTTTGTTTGATTTGTTTGTGCATTTGCTTGCCTTTGTTCCCTGTTTGTTTGTCTGTCTGTTTTCCTTTCCAGGGCTACCACAAGAAACAAACCAAACAACACATGGTGAAGAGTCTTAAATATCATTACAAGTAGGGAAATGAAATATCCAAAGTCACAACAAGAGGGACCAAGAGACACCATTAAAGGAACACTTCCTGAATGGACAGACCCTGGACAGTCTATCAGCCTGCTTTAATATAGCAGAACTTGCAAGTGCAGAGCACATAATAACCTTTTAAAATGGACAAGAGACAGAAAGCTAGCCAAAACGATGAAATGGAAGAAATCTCCTCAAAAGAAATTCCAGGAAGATGTGACAGCTAAAGAATTGGTCAAAACAGATATAAGCAACATAACTGACAAAGAATTTAGAACAGTAGTCAAAAAATTAATTGTTGGGCTTGAAAAAGGCATAGAAGACAGCAGAGACACTATTGCTACAAAATTATGGATCTTAAAAATAGTTATGATGAGTTAAAAAATGCTACAAATGAGGTGTATAATAAAATGGAGGCGGCCACTGCACGGATTGAAGAGGCAGAGAGGAGAATATGTGAATAGAAGACACGATTATAGAAAAAGAGGAAGCCGAGAAAAAGAGAGATAAATTGATTCAGGAGTAAGAAAGGAGAATTCAAGAACTGAGGGATGCAATCAAATGAAACAATATCTGTATCATAGGAGTTCCAGAAGAAGAAGAGAGAGAAATGGGATGAAGGGGTATCTGAACAATATACAGCTGAGAACGTCCCCAATCTGGGAAGGAAACAAACATTGAAATCCAAGAGGCACAGAGAACTCCCCTCAGATGTAACTTGAATCGATTTTTGGCATGACATATCATAGTGATACTGGAAAAATATAAGGATGAAGAGAATTCTGAAGGCATATAGGAATAAAAGAGCCCTAACATACAAAGGTAGATACATCAGGGTAGTAACAGATCTATCTACTGAAATTTGGCAGGCCAGAAAGGAATGTCAGGAAATCTTCAATATGATGAACAGGAAAAATATGCAGCCAAGAATCCTTCATTCAGCAAGCCTCTCATTCCGGATAGAAGGAGAGATAAAGGTTTTCCCAAACAAACAAAAATTGAAGGAATTCATCACCACTAAAACAACCCTACAAGAAATCCTAAGGGGGACTCTATGAGGGAAATGTTGCAAGGAACACAAACTACCAGAGACACCACTACAAGCATGAACCCTACAAAGGACACAATGACTCTAAACCCATATATTTCAACAATAACACTGAATATAAATGGACTAAATGCTCCAACCAAAAGACACAGGGTAGCAGAATGGATAAAAAATTACAAGATCCATCTATTTGCTGTCTACCAGAGACTTATTTTGGACCTGAGGACACCTTCAGATTGAAAGTGGGGGGATGGAGAAAATCTATCATGCTACTAGCAGTCAAAACAAAGCCAGAGTAGCCATACTTATATTGGACAAACTGGACTTTAAAGTTAAGGTAGTAACAAGAGATGAAGAAGGGCATTATATAATAATTACAGGGTCTATCCATCAGGAAGAGCTAACAATTATACACAAAATTCGGAAGCACCCAAACACAAAAACAATCACAAACATAAGCAATCTTATTGATAAGAATGTGCTAACAGCAGAGGACTTTAATACTCCACTTACAGCAATGGATAGATCAAATAGACAGAAAATCACTAAAGAAATAACGTACCTGAATAACACATTGGATCAGATGTACTTGACAGATATATTTAAAACTCTACATACTGAAGTATGGAATTCATCTTCTTCTCGAGTGCACATGGTACATTCTCCAAGATAGATCACATACTGGGTCATAAAGCAGCCCTCAATAAATATAAAATAATTGATATCAAACCCTGCACACTTTCAGATTACAATGCTATGAAACTTGAGTTCAACCGCAGGAAAAAGTCTGGAAAACCTCCAAGAGCATGGAGGTTAAAAAACACTCTACTAAAGAATGAAGGGGCCAATCAGGCAATTAGAGAAGAAATTTAAAAATATATGGAAACAAATGAAAATGAAACTACAATTCAAACTCTTTGGGATGCAGCAAAGGCAGTCTTAAGAGCAAAGTATATTGCAATCCAGGCCTATTTCAACAAACTAGAAACTTCTTTGGCCTCAGTTTCCAATGTAAACTGGAAAAGCTGGTTTATAATCTGTCACCAAATGGCCTTTGGCTGAAAATTTTGTTTTTCTTGTTTTTTTAATTTGATGGCTTACAGAGTTGCACTGAACTTAAAACGGTTTAAGGGCACTAGGAATGCTGATTCTCCCTCCTTCTTGTGAAAATAATACATTTCCTTAATTTGTTTGCTCTATTGACAGGATTTCCAGTTTTTCTGCCTTGAAGCAGCTTCTTTTTAAATGTGTATCACTCCATATAGAATGGCATGTTAAGCTACCATCAGCCAGAAAACTGTAAGCTTTTTGAAGAGAAGGGGAAATTAAAAGGGAAAAGTTAACTTCTCTTCTTGGGATGCCACCAAGCATGGCAAACCCTGACTAGAGGGCTTACAGACAACAGGAGACCAATAGGTAGGTGTTTGGTGCATGACATATAAAGAGAACATGATTTCCATCATCAGCTTGATACCTTCTCTAAAATTCTACTATCAGGTAGAAGAGCATGAGCCTTTTTTTTTCTCCCAAAAGAATATTCTTCTCTCCTTCTTCATGTCAGCACAGTTGTATGCTAATGAAACAATCTAATCAATACTGACAAGTCAATATTAGGTCAAATAGCAATGAGTCCCAATCAGATAAACATGGCCTAGAATCAGATGAGGACAATGAAGATGTCCTGGTAGAGGGACATCAAGCCAGGCTTTTTACTATCTCTGGAAGCCAAGCCTTCTCTAACTTCATAAGTTTATAAGTCTATAAAATAAACCCAGCACTCTTACTGAGTAACTACTATTTGTCAAACCCTAGTAGCAAAAGCCTGAATTCGGACTTCAAGGAGCTGAGATGATTAGATATATTTGTGTCAGATACTGGAGACTTGTTTTAATGCACACTGTAAACAAGGTTAGGATGCAGAGATCTAAAGAACATCTTAGGATGCTAAGGTAATTCAAAACCAGGGAGTTGTCAAGTCCCAAACTTGAGCTGTTAGGAGGTGGCAGTGTAGTGGAAAGTATTCTTGTGACATGTCAGAGTCAGAAACTGAAAATGGAATCAGATTCCAGGTGAAGGAAAGCCTGGAAGCTTGGAAGATCATAGCTAAAAACCTAGAAGCAGGTAAGCAATCTGGTTCAAAGACAGACATAGTAACAGGAACCTGAAAGTTAAGGCAGATCAAACCAGGTAGGTATTGCATGGCCTATCAGACAGGGCAAAGACACAGCAGCAGACAGAAGAATACAAAGGGAAGTCAAAGATCAATGTCAATGTGATTGTCAAAAGTCACACAAGGGACTAAAGGAACAAAGGAAAAATTCTAGCTGCGTTTCCAATTTGTTTTTCTATTCTGCAGAGTTCTTTTTTATTAATGTTTGCTTATTTTTGAGACAGAGAGAGAGAGAGAGAGAGAGAGAGAGAGAAAGAGAGAGATGGAGGGAAAGAGACACAGAGGTCTGAACTGCTTTAAGAGATTACCAGAGGATAACCTTGGTCAGAAAGTCTTCCTCGAGGGGCACCCGGGTGGCTCAGTTGGTTAAGCATCAGACTTCAGCTCAGGTCATCTCACAGTTCACGAGCTAGAGTCCCTCGTCGGGTTCTGTCCTGACAGCTTGCCTGGATCCTGCTTCTGATTCTGTGTCTCCTCTTTCTACCATTCCCCTGTTTGTGGTCTGTCTCTCAATAATAAATAAATGTAAAAAATATAAACAAAAATTTTTTTTAAAAAAAGGAAAGGCTTTTGAGAGAAGGTGAATATTTATCAGAGGCTTCAAGGATACGTGTATTAGTCAGATTCTCCAGAATAACAGAACCATTGGAGATCAGAAAGAGACAGATAGATAGGTTTTTAAAGGGGAGACGATAGATAGATTTTTAAAGGAGAGTTATTATGAGGGATTGGCTCATGCAGTTATGGAGGCTGCAAAATCCCACAATTTTCTGTCTGAAAGCTATAGGCCTAGGAAAGCTAGTGGTATATAATTCAATTTGAGCCTAAAGATGTAAGAAAAAAGGGAAAACAATGGTGTAAATCCCACTCTGCAGGCAGATTAAATGAAATGGCCCAGCTCAGCCAATAAGGCATGGAAAAAGGGTTAATTCCTCCTTCTTCTAAATTTTTTTTTATTCAGACCCTGAACATATTGGATGGTGTTCATCCACATTAGGAAAGGCAATCTGCTTCACTTAGTCCACCAATTCAAATGGTAATCTAATCTACACAAAGACACACAGAGAAATAATGTTTAATTTAAGCACCACCATGGCCAGTCAAGTTGACACATAAAACTAACCATCACAGTAAGCAATATTTAGGCTACAGATGGAAGGAAGTGAATCTTCTGCAGTGGAGGAAAAAGGAACATGAAGTTAAAAAAGGACTGTGAAAAAGTAATGATCTGATATGATGCAACACCAGTAAAGGGAAAGCTACCAAAAATCTATAAAAATGGGCCAAGAGGAGGAAAAGGAACCTGAGCTCCTTGAAATTTGGATTAATCAAGTTGATCTTTTGCACCACGTGAGGGTAATTCAAATAAGATGTCTATATTCTTCAAGGCTGCTTTGCTTTGGCTCCTTCCAGCAATTTTCCATTAAAGTTTCCTTCTAAAGAATTCCAGACTTGTTTCTGATTAACTAAAGTAAAGAAAGTTTTTCCCAATTGGAGAAGATAAGTGAGGCAGATGCTCTGAGAACCAAGCTTAGAGCCATGGCCATCTTCAAAGATGAGGAAATGATAGATTTCTTGATCAACACTGGCCAGATGGACCACACACTACAAATTTACTAATGTCAAGCTGCTCAGCAGCTAGGTAAACATTAATCCCAAACTAACAATTGAAGACTTGCACCACAAAGTGCCCCCAACTCTCTCCCAACATCGTACTCTCAGCAGAGGGTCTATTTCCTGGCCCAGAGTAAACAAAAAACACTGGCTATAAATTCCTCCAACTTCTTGAGCCCCTTCCTCCATACTTTACTATAACTGTACTAATGCCTACCTTCTTATCACACTAAAGAGGGGCCCTCCCTTTAACTCAGGCCAAACCTCCACCTTGCTCTAAATCCCATCATCTGTCTCCAATGATGAGCCTTTATCTCTCCCTTATTTTTAGCATTTGATTGGTTCATTCTCCTCCACAAGTGAAAATCTAAAAATCTTGCTCATCTTAAACAAACAATTTCCTACCTCCCTTGATACTCTATCCCTTATTTACATTGTCCATCACCTCTGCTTACATGAAAAAGGTTCTAAAGCAAATAATTTGTACTTGGTCTCTCTCCTTTCTCACCACCAACTCTCTCTTCAACCTATAACCTGGCCTTCACTCTCACTGATCTACTGACATTGTTCTCACTGAGGTCACCAATGTCTTCCTCGTTTCCCAAATACATGGAGCCTTCTCAGTTCTTATCTTAACTCTCAAAAACATGTGATGTTTGACAATTCATTTCATCCTTATGTTTTCCATTTCCTTTGGTTTCTATAATGACATACTCCCCTGGTTTTTCTCCTACCTCTCTGGCTGCTCTTTTTTGCAGTCTTCTTTCTTGGCTTCCTAACTTTACCCATATTTAAATATAGGTGATCCTCAGGATTCCACCCAAAACTCTTCTCTTATTCTACTTGGGAGATCTCATTGACTCCTCCAGTGTCTACTATATGCTACATGCTTATGACTCCCAAATATAAATGTCAAGACCAGATGTCCTATAAAATTCATATTCATGCATGTAAATACTTGCTAGATATGATCACTTGTAATGTTCCACACTGAAGGGCAATCTAGCCTACTGGTTTATAGTGTGAACTCTGATTCAAATTCTAGCTCTGACAATTACAACTATAAGCAAGCAATTTGACCTAAAATGCCTCCATTTTCTCACCTATAATATGGGAGTGAGCGCCTGGGTGGCTCAGTCGGTTAAGCGTCCAACTTCAGCTCAGGTCATGATCTCACCATCTGTGGATTCGAGCCCCACATTGGGTTCTGTGCTAACAGCTCAGAGCCTGGAGCCTACTTTGGATTCTGTGTCTCCCTCTCTCTCTGCACCTCCTGTGCTCATGCTGTGTCTCTCTCTGTCCCTCATAAATAAATAAATGTTTAAATAAATTAAAAATGATTTTTTAATTTATTTTCAAGAGAGCACAAGTGGAGGATGGGGAGATAAAGAGTGGGACAGAGGATCCAAAGTGGGCTCCTGATGTGGAGCTTGAACTCATGAACTGCAGAACATGATCCCAATGTGGTGCTTGAACTCAAGAACTGCAGGTCATGACCTGAGGTGAAGTTAGATGCTCAACCTACTGAGCCACCCAGGTGCCCAGGTGCTGCTTTTTTTTTCTATGTGTTATTAAAAGCCACTAGAAAAGAGACAAATCCTGATTTACATTTTTTAAAATATCATTCCAGGGGATAAATTGTAAAGGAGGTAAGAATGGAAGCAGGGAGACCAGTTAGGAAGTTATTACAGATGAGAGATGATGGAGGAATGAACTAGGGAAGTGGCAGTGAAGGTGGAAAAGTGATAGAATTTATGATATGTATTGGAAACATACAAGACTGGAAGGTTTTGGAGGGTGAGAGAGAAAAATCAAGGATAATGAATTTTCTGGCTTGAGCAACTGGGTAGATTTTTGTGCCCTTTACTAAAATGGAGACTATTAGAGAAGGAATAAATGTGGGATGAGAGAATGGGAACCAAAACATTTATAACTCTATAGGTATTCTAACCAAATTATTTTAGACTTTGGAATTCCACTCTATACCACACATTTTAGCCAAACCATTCCTTCTATATTCTGTGTCAAAAACCCATTTGTCTCCAGCACACTATCTGCAGATCATCTAAATGCTCCAGAAACAACTTATTTTATGCTACTTTGGTCACCACTGAGATAAAGTAATTTTACTTCTCTCTACCAAGAACCTTATGTCTCTTACTGACATCCTAGATGTAGCTCAAAACCATGGGGGATAGAAAAGACACTATGGTAACAGTCTTCAAGAACCTCTTCAAACTAGATTGAGCCTGAATGCCTCTGTAATTCCCACTCATGGTATTTTTCTATCCACTTTCTAGGCGCCTGCTTGATCATCAAAATTATTAGTCTGGTAGTCTAAGAAATACAGGTCTATTTAGACTCATGGCCTCTAAGGCCAAGGAATTTATTTAAATCCCTATGAAATGGAAAAGGTATGGTGCAAAAATCTGCCACCTACAGTCACATCCTTGTTAATTAAGCTTTTCCACAACAACAACAACAGCAACAAACACACAGACAAAAATAAGAGACAACTACCATTGAATTTGGCCTTCCTTCCAGAGGTTTCCTGGAAGAAGGTGATGCTGTCCAAGCCCCAAAGAATACCTATCTATCTTAAAAGAGTAGCAATACCTCCTGTGCCAGTAGATAACAGACAGATAACAGATATAATAATAATAACAGCATGGTTGAGTATATACTAACATGCAAGATAATATATGATATGCTTAAAATGTTTATAGCCTCAGAAAGTCACCATGGGATGGGAACTGTTCCCATTTTAGAGTTGAGGAAACTGAGATTTACAAAATTAAAGAGACTTAAGGTCACATACTACAAAGCAAGATTGGAACCCATATCTACTTATTCCAAAAATTATGCCCTTAACTATAGATTATATACAGATAGTTAATAATAGAAATATCTATCATTTATTGAGCACATACTATGTGCCAGATACTGTGTTCTAAGTACTCTACATCCATTATCTCACTTAATGCTCACAAAAATATATAATACATACGACCTTTATTCTATTCTTCATATAGTCCAGAACCCTTTAATATCTGAAAAGACTGACCTAAGCCCCCAGCCTTCAGACACCCCACAAAAATTAGCACTTGATTATCAACTTTTGTTGATTCAATTTACTCTCTAGAGAAAAATATTCCTATTGCATCTGATCTCAGTCAAACCCCCGACTACATATCACAATTCCTGTCTTTGCCACTCCCCTAACTCCCCGAGTTTCTTAACTTCCTGACTAAAATTCCACCACCCCTGCTCTATTGAGCCCACCTGTAAATCTGACCAAAAACATGTTTGCACGAACTCATGTGCCCCAGACCTCTAAGGGAGCGTTCTCTATATCTTCCTCCTGGAGACAATTTAAACTTAAATTAATTAAAACTAAATAAAATTTAAATATATTTCCTGTCACACACTATTAATTCCTAATAGTCACTAAAATAATTAAGGTCTGAACTGGAAGAAGAGTATAAGAGGTACCGTAAAAGGAAGAAGATTCTAGATAACTGGATGACTGATTACTTAGGTTACAAGGGAGAAAACAAAGAGGAAGGAGAAGAAACAACAACTGCAACCATGATGATAACAATGATGACCAACAGAAGCTTATCAGAAAACAGCCATAGATAGGAGTTAAGGAGAAATATGTTTGCATAAAAGAAGGAAAAAAAATAAGAGAGAAACCAGCCCAGTGTGATGCCACAGATGTCAAGGAAGGGACTGTTTCAAGGAATAGCAAATAGGAGAGTTTGAATAATATCAAATGATACAGAAAAATCTAATCAGATAAAAATTTGGAGAAAGCCATTGGAATGGAAACCTGGTTACATAAAGAGAAAAGCATGTCAGTTGAGTATGCACTCATTCATAATTCATTCAACAAATATTTGCTGGGGGGCTACCATGGACCACACACTGTACCAAGTCCTGTTTAATACATTTATAAATAGAATTATATACTTATTGTCTTTGTAGCATGTACAGTCTAGTGAAAGAGAAAGAAAATAAACACATAAACAAGCAAATAAATGTATATCAAATATAATTATTATAAATTATTATGAAATAAAAAAACAATGCATAGAAGTAGAAAATAATGGTGGATACTACTAAATAGCATGCTCAAAGAAGTCCTGTTTGGGTTGGTGAATGGCATTAAATAAAGAAGTCAGACTGAAGAGTGAAAAAGTTTTGAGGAACCTCCATACTGTTTTCCACAGTGTCTGTACCATTTATATTCCCACTAGTGATGCACAAGGGCTCCTTTTTACCACATCCTCACCAACACTTGTTGTTTCTTGTGGTTTTTATTTTAGCCATCTGACAGATGTGAGGTGATATTTTATTATAGTTTTGATTTGCATTTCCCTGATGACAAGTGATATTTAGCATCTTTTCTTGTGTCTGCTGGCCATCTGAATGTCTTCTTTGGAGAGATGTCTGCTCATGTCTTCTTCCTATTTTTTAATTGTATTATTTGGGGTTTTTTGGTGTTGGGTTATATAAGTTCTTTATATATTTTGTAATTTCAGAAACAAAACAAACAAAGGAAAAAAGAGACAAACCAAAAAAACAAACTCCTAACTATAGACAATAAACAGATGGTTACCAAAAGGGAGGATGTAGGGGGATGGGTGAAATCGGTGAAGGGGATTAAGAGTACATTCATCTTGATGAGTACTGAGTAATATATAGAATTGGTAAATCATTATATTGTATGCCTGAAACTAAAACACTATATGCTAACTATACTGGAATTACATATTTTTTAAAAAAGAATGAAATAGTGAGTGTATTGTAAGAAAAGAGGCAGACAGTATGACTTTTATTTTCAGGAGCTGGAAATAAAAAGAAGCAAAGAAATTTTTTTTTTAAAAGTAGATCTGAATGATACTTTTATTTCACCCTAAAGAAGATATGAGTAAAAGATAATGAAGAAAGAAAGACTGATGATACTAGAGAAAGAGCAGAAATTGATGAAATACAGCCCCACTTTAGGAAGGAAAAGGAAAATTTAACAATCAGGTGGAGGGACTAGCTTTATAAAGAAGACCACTTCTTTGGCCGAGACAGAAAGTGGAAAATTACAGAATATTGAAGATGCAAAGAAATTCTGCATAAATGAAGGAAATATTTAAAAAAATATGGAAAGCAGGAAATATCTGGTGTTCCATGATAGATAGCCTTCATCTTCTCATAAGGTACCAAGCAAGATCATCTGCAGGGGATTAGGATTGGGAATTTATACATAGAAAACATTTGGAGCATCCATTGTGGTGAATATGATAGGATGTCAACAAAGATAATTAGAATAATTTCTGATGGAGCAGTAATGGTAGAGAGTAGATGAAGTATAAAGGTACAAGACGAGATAGCATTATTCTGCAGGCCAATATCTGTAGTCAACAAATAAATGTTTATGCCTTTCTTCCACAGCTATCAGCATCCCAACACCGAGAAAGCAGATAACAGGCATGACTAAAGGTGGATAAAGGCCTAGTGAGCATGTGGCAAAGTCAGAATGTAGAGTTCAAGGATACTGGAGCAGCTGTCAGTGGCATGACTAACTGTGGGGTTTCTAGTGGGCAGGAAGGTAAGGACAGACAGGAAGAACAATGTGAACTAGAAAGGAGTGAATATCTAGGGTTGTGGTTATGACTGTGTATCAGGGGAGCAGAATCAATGTGAATGAAAGGGCAGGAGAGTTAAAGGATCAGATGGTATGAGAGGGGTAGCTCTGAATTTGAGATTAAAGAGCTGAAATAATTCAAAGTTAAGAAATGTCCAAAGTGTGGTTGTGGTTGACTGAAGTGGAGTAGAGAGGAATTGTATAGTTGGGGCGAAGGTCAAGGTGTTGTATTGGCCATCTACCTAAATGAAAGGAAATAAGATTGCTGTTAAAATCATGAAGCAGGTACTGAAGTTGTATATTTGAAATTGTATTTCAAATATATTTGAATTCAAATTGTATATTTGAAATGAAGTAATAGAAATGAGAAGACAGGAAAAGTAGAAATAATATATCATAGAGCATCTATACCTACATTTCTCAAATATTACCATGTCACTTATTCTTCCAAGCCCAAGATGTAAAGATTCTTCTCACATTGTAGAAGAAGAAATTGAGGTCCAGCGAATTTAAATAGCATTCCAAGCATACAGGCCAAAATCTGTGTCAGAAACTGGAATTTGGCACTAAAATATGGAGCTTCATGTACTTTCCAAGTCAGTAGATGCTATTACCTTCCATTATAATTTCTGCCTACTAAGACTCTGGCCACTGAGTTCTACCTATCCATTTCTGCCTCTGTTTTTCTGGAAAGTAGGTAAACATAAGTGATTAGGCTTAAGTATGAATCAATAGATTATTTTTTCTTGTTCTCAAGGATGTTCTGAGGCAACTGCTCCTAGAAAGATAATAAAGGCAAGATGCAACTTCATACTTATTACCCTATTAAGCATAAATGTCATGAAAAAGGGAAAGTTTACTGAGTCTTATTAGGCTCCTTTAAAGTATTGAAACATGCTGATACATTCATACATTTCACATTTTATCTAGTGCTTTGAATAAATACAGGTGTCAGCAACACAAAGATGATATAATATGTAATTAAAAGCAGAGGAAAGAAACTGGCAGCAATTTTATAAGCAATAACAAGATCTAGGAAAGAAACATCCTTTAAAAGTCCCCCTGCCTAAGGAAATACAAGCACAACCTCAAAACACATCATTCCATTTGTCTGGTATCAACATTACTGTGGGAGGAAGTTTCAAAATGCCACCCAAATTATCTCTGAATTAGTTTTCTTGAGGGACACCAAAGCTGACTATGGGATGGCTCATCCCTCTACCCAAAAAAAAGAAGTCATTTCTGCAACACAAATCCTAGAAAGCTCCTAAATTCTTCAGTTACTTTTTGCCTGAAGTTGCATAAAGAAATTTAAAGAGCTACTTAGTTCAATTAAATTAGTTGTTTGATGCGATGATATAAGATGTACGATGACCAAATACCTTTTCAATTAATGACTTAGATGATGATGGTCATAATAATGATGACCCTATTGCTACTGCTGTTATTGAGGACAGCTAATATGTATTGGGTGTGTACTATGCATTAGGCACTGGCCTAACCATTTTAGCTAAATATATTTAACTACCTATTTGATATTGCTACTTATAGGTCTCATAGCTACCTAAACCTTACTATGCCCAAAATAAGACTCTTAAAGACAGAAAAGATTTCAGGGAGCCTACGATCTAACAGGCGAAGACAAATAATAAATAAGGAAACAAATAAATATGTAATATCAAACAGTGGTGTCCACTACAAAGAAAACAAATTATGACAATGTGATAATGACTAGGTATGAGAAGATACATGTAGCTATTTCAGATGAGAGTGTTAAGACTTCAGAGAAAAGATGACCTTTAAACTTGAGACCTCGATAATAAGAATGAGCCAGCCATGAGCAAACCTTGGAGAAATTCTAAGAAGTCAAAACAGTGCAAAGGCCCACTTGCAGGAAGAAGCTTGATGTGCCTAAGGAAGAGATAGAGGCCAGAGTGACTGGAACAGAGTTAGTAATGGGTTCAGGATGGGGAATTACTACAAGATGAGATTAGAGAGGTAGGTAGAGGCCAGATTATACAGGGGTGATAGGCCATCATAAGTTTAGGGTTTATTTCAGATGCAATGGGAAGTTATTAGTGGATTTTAAGGGATGGGGAATATGATCTGATTTGATGCATATTGTGTAAACAGTAGGAGGAGTAGAATGGAAAGAAGGGTGCCAAATAGTAGTCTGTTGCAGCAGTCAAGACTAGAGATGATGATGACTTGAAGAAGGGTGTTAAAATGCCACAAGTTGTAAGAAGCGTTCAAATTTTGAATATATTGTGGAGACAAAAGAGACAGAACTTAGTGGTTGACCAGATGTGAGAGATGAGAGAGAGAGGAAAATAAAAAAAAGGTTCCCCCATTTCTGGCTTAAATAATTGAGTATATGGTGTTGCAAATGTCTAAGATGGGAAAGACTTGGGCAAAATACAGGTTTGGAAGTAGTATGGAGGCAATGAAGAATTCCATGTGGAGCGACCTAAGTTTGAGAAGCTAGTGATACATCCACGTGGGGATGTCAAGTAGCCAAACAAATATAGGTATCAGAAGAAATCATAAAGAATAATAAAGGTAAAGTATGTAAATAAACTATGTCAACTATATTTCCCCCCAAATAATTATCAATGTTTATCACCCCCACCCAAATGTGAGCTCCATGAGGGCAGCAATCTTTTCTGTGTTATTCTCCTTGTATTTCTAGTATCAACCACAGTTCCTGGGAAATAGTACCTACCCAATAACATTTGTGGCAAGAAAAGAGGGAGAGATGCACAGAAATTAATTCTCTGACTGGGTCAAATTTTAAATTAAAAAAAATTGAATATCCACTCTCTGCTCTTCTCCAAGAAGAACTACTGATCTCATTGGTCCAATGTAAGGATACTTTTAGGGGAGCACATTTTATAAAGGCAGAGCTTTCAAAGAAATCAAAGACTGATTACAATATCTCCTACTTCCCACACAGCAGTGATGACAATGGTCATGGCTAGCCTCCATATAAGAGAAGGCCAGCTGTCCCCTTTGCTTGAACAAACCTTCTCATATAGAGAACTATTCCTTAGTCAAGTGAATACAAGTTCTCCTACTCCTTTGCTAGAATTTCCAATTTGCATGTATCATTTCAGGGATCAATAAACTATAAAATTTGGGTTAAATTTGGTTCCCACTTGTTTTTGTCTGACAAGAGAGCTAAGAATGGCTTTTACATTTTCAAATGATTGAAAAAATCAAAAGAAGGGTAATATTTCATGAAACATAAAAATGATATAACACACCCATGCACATTCATTTCCATATTGTCTATGGCTGCTTCAGTGCCACAATAGCATATTTGAATAGCTGTGACAAAGACCATATGGCCTACAAGACTGAAGATAATTACCACCTGGTTCTTTAAAAAAATTATAGAATCACGCATTACTTCATTTCATGGTCATCACAGAAAAATATGTATCAATTGGTTGATATTTTAATTCCTGTTTTACAGAAAATAAAGTTAAGGCTTACAACACTCTGTAAATAGTAGAACATGGATTAAACCTCAAAAACACAATCACAAAAATATCAAAAACAATGATATAATAATTTCAAATACCACCGAGTGCTCACTAAGTGTCACAATCAGTACAAAGGAATAGCTGTGATTTAATCATTTATTCATGTAATCTTCACCACAGCCCCATATGAAAGATACTATTATTATGATTCCCATTTCATGGATGAGAAAACTAAGGATTAGAGAAGTTAAGTGACTTGGATAATGTCTCATTTTATGAGAACCAGGGTTCACAGCCAGCTCTGAAGGAGATAAACTTTAGCATCCATCTTACCAGAAAACATGAAGTTAACTGTAGGTATTGATGAGGTTTTTATTCTGCAAACCTGTTGTTCAGGTTTGACCAGGCTGAATGATTTCTACATGGGGATGTTAGGGATTTGCATCTGGTGTTAAAGTGGGAGCCCTGAACTGAAGAGATGAGATTTGGGGGTCATGGGAATAGATGAAATCAGTCACTAAGACTATGTAGAGTGAAAGAGAATAGAATCAAGTATGAGAACGCAAAAAAAACATCAACATTAAGGGAGAGATTTAGAGAAAGGAGTGGCTTGAGAGAAATGAGGGAAATCATGAAAAATAAATTCACAGAAGCCAAGGAGGGGCAAGTTTTCCAGAAAGGAGTTATCCACAGAAACAAATGCTGCAAGAGAGGTCAAAGATATATAAGCACCGAAGACTGTTCATCTAATTTAGCAACATGGAGTTCGCCAGTAATCTTAGTAAAGTGCTAATGTACTAAAATTTTGTAAGTGAAACAGACGGTAGTAGGTTCAGCAGGTGAAAGAGGAGAGGAAGCAAAAAAAAAAAACAAAAACAAAAACAAAAACAAAAACAAATTCTTTCAAGAATAGTGGCTATGTAGCATCATCTTCAATGGGGAAAAACTGAAAGCTTTTCCCTTGAGGTCAGGAACAAGACAAGGGTGTCAACTCTCACCATTTTTATTCAACTTAGCATTAGCCATAGCAATCAGACAACATAAAGAAATAAAAATCATCCAAATGAGTAAGGAAGAAGTAAAATTTTCACTATTTGCAGATGACACGATACTATATTTAGAAAATTCAAAAGACTTCACCCCAAATCTGCTAGAACTAATAAACGAATTCAGTAAAGTCAGAGAATGCAAAATCAATGTACAGAAATCTGTTGCATTTCTATACATCAATAATGAAGCAGCAGAAAGATAAGTTAAGAAAACAATCCCTTTCCAAATGCACTAAAAATAATAAGATACTTAGGAACAAACATAACCAAAGAGGTGAAAAGTCCTGTACTCTGAAAACTAAAACTTTGATGAAGGAAACTGAAGATGACACACAGAAATGGAAAGACATTCCATGCTCATGGGTAAGAAGAACAAATATTGTTAAAATATCTATATTAACCAATAGCAAGGAAGAAGTAATCCTAAATTTTACACAATTCTAAATAAATCAAAATCCAGCTTAAGAATAATTCCACATCTCTCTTTTAGTGTAAATTGGATGGTGGTATGATTATTACTCACTTACTTGCAGTTACAGCTATTCCAGGCCTGACTGCCGGGTCAATGTGTTGCTATTCCAAGACCCCCACTTGCCTTGAGATCTGCCTTCTATCACTCGTAGCGTCCATAAAGGAATGAAATCTGAGGGAATTTTTAATTTTGTTCCTTTTTTTAATTGTATCTATTGCAGAAAACAATTGCCTAAGACTGGGTGATGACCAAAGTAGCCACAAAAACTCCAATAAAGTGAACTTAAAAAAAAAAAAAACCTCAGAAGCAATGAAGAAACAACAAGGAAAAGAATAGGGAAAACAAGCAAGACCAAAGTTAGAAAAAAAGACAAAAAAGGGGGACGGTGCCTAGGTGGCTCAGTCCACTAAGCATCTGATTTCGACTCAAGTCATGATCTCATGGTTTGTGAGTTCGAGCCCTGAGTCAGTCTCTGTGCTGCCTGGTGTCTGCTTTGGATTTTGTTTCCTTCTCGCTGCTCCTCCCCGGCTCACATTCTGGCTCTGGCGCTCTCTCTCGCTCGCTCGCACTCTCTCTCTCTCTCTCTCTCTCTCTCTCTCTCTCTCTCTCTCTCAAAAATTAAAAAACATACAAAAGGGGGAAAAAGGAAAAGGAAAAAGTGAGTGAAAGAAGGGCAGCATACCCAAGCAGCAAGAGCAACATACAGCAAGGATGTGTGTTACAAGCAGCAATGATCCCAACGCATATGTCTGCTTTCTGTGTGCATGTGCAAGAGTTTTTCTAAAGTATACCCCTAGAAGTCAAATTTCTGGATCAGAGGATATGTAAAAGTTCAACTTTAAGTGAGTTTCAAAAGTGGCAACTCCAAAAATATTACTGTGACAAAAAGTTGATCAGTGGTTTCCAGGGACTGAGGGTTGGGTGAAGCAGTCAATTGTAAAGAGGTAGTGATTCCACAGGTGTATACATTTGTCCAAATTCATTAACCTATATACTTTCAATAGGGGCATTTTGTGGTATGTATGCTATATTTCAATAAAATTCATCTCATTTTCTATGCACTCTTAATTACTATATCTTTATAATATACCTTGGAGAGAAAAGCCCTCCACTCCCACCTCTGGCCTCTTGTTTTTTAAGAGTATAATGGCTATTGGCCCTTCCATATGTTTTAGAAGCAGCTTATCAAGTTCCACAGAAAATTCTATTGAGAGATTGAGTGGAATTGTGTTGAAACTATAGATGAATTTCGGGAGAATTTATTAATTTCTAGTATAGAATCTCCCTATCCATAGTATATCTCTCCATTTTAACAATGTTTCTTATAATGGGCTTGCAACTTGAAAAAAAATTCTTGATTCCCTTATTTTGTGATTGCTATCAAATGTTTTCTTTTTTATTATACATTCTAACATTTTTAATTTTTTAACATTTATTTATTTTTGAGAGACAGAGAGATACAGATTATGAGCAGGGGAGGAGCAGAGAGAGAAGGGGACACACAGAATCGGAAGCAAGCTCCAGGCTCTGAGCTGTCAGCACAGAGCCCGACGCAGGGCTGGAACCCACGAACTGTGAGATCATGACCTGAGCTGAAGTCGGACACTCAACCCACTGAGCCACCCAGGCACCCCATACATTCTAATATTTCTAATAATTGTTCTTGATGAATACAAATGCGGTAGATTTCTGTGTAATCTGTCAATCTTGCTAAAATTCTTATTACTTCAAATAATTTATCTTTAGATACTTGAAGCTTTTTATAGTACAAAAGCATACAATGTACAAATAATAACAGCTTATTTCTTCCTTTCCTACTTTATCTTCTATTTCTTTCCTTTGCTTTTTGTACAACAGCTAGAACTTCTAACATAATGCGGAACAGAAGGAATGAGTGTCAGTCAGCATCATTATCTTCTTTCTTAACTTAAAAGGGATAATTTCAAATTTCAATATTTCTCCATCAGAAATGATGTTTGGTGTTAAGACTTACAGATTCCTTGCATCAGGCTACAGGCATTCCCTGTTATTTCTATCTTGCAAAAGCTTTTTTTAATTTTAAAATCAATGGACTTTTGCCTCATGCTTTTTCACATTTATTGAGATCATCATGTATTATCATCTGTTAATGCAATAAATTACATTAATTTATTTTCTAATGTTAAATTGACCTTATATTTCTAGGATAACCCCTGCTTCATTCTGAAATATTATCTTTCTTATCCTTTTTGGATTTAATTTTATAATATTTTTCTTAAGAATTTTACATCTGTGTTCATGAACAACTTTGTCCTATAATTTTACTTTCTTTAATTTTTCTTATCTAATTTTATTATTGAAGTTTTAGGGCTCCATAGAAAAAGCTGAGGTATATTCCCTGTTTCACTTTCTCTAGAATAATCTGTATAAAATTGAAATTACTTCTTCATTAAGTGTTTGAACTCTAAACAATCTAAGTCTGGTGTTCTCATTATGGACAATTTTAAAGTATTTTATAGGACTCGTTAGTTATCATTCACCATCACTTTGAGGGTGTGTCTTTGGAGTCCCAGATTTATTTGGGGGATTTCCTATAAAAAAATAATCTGTCTTGGTTCTAGGCTTTATGTCCTGTTCCCCATTCCAAAGGTAGTTTTTAAGGGAGAAGCTCAAGGCCTCTAGAATTTAAGAAAAATCCTGAGGTAGAAAAAGTTAGTTTGAAGGCTAGCTTACCTCTCAGGTTCTCCTGTTTTCAACTATTTTTGGCCTCTGTAAAATTGTTCCTTTTGTGCCAACTTGGCAAAGTCTTCCATATGCTGGAAATGGAAGTTTCTACAGACTTCTGAGACTAAAGACATATATTCTGTGAAATCTCAAAATAGGGCTCTGCTATAGGGTTTCTTAAATTTATTTGATCACAGAAATCTTTTCTCTCAGACAACTTTAACAAATAAATGCTCCATAGATCACAACTTGAGAAACTCTGTGATCAATTATCTATTTTGTACCTTTAGAGAAAAATCATGGGCTTACATGAGAGTAAAATTATTCAATTATTCACTTTGAAGTGATTAGATTAGTGCTGTCCAGACCAGTTCTGCAATTTTAAGCAGCCAGAGCAGCAAAACACGCCAAAGTGCAGATAGGAGACATTCTTGAGCCTCTGGCAGTTAGAAAACATACCAGGCTGATGGAACCATTTTTACACAAAAGTAATTCTTAAAATCAAACGCTCAGATTCTGGCTAAGCATGGGTAACTAAACACACATGCTTACCTCCACTTTCTCCTATATTCCCACTGAAATGACAATAAATGAATAAAAAGGCATAAACCCTTAAGTACAAAGAGAATGGGTGGGGAGAAAACAGCTGACAAGTAAACACCTTAGAAAAATGGAAAGCTGATGACTAAGTAATAGCTGACTTACCAGGCCAGGTAAACTTGAAATCTAAACCCACAATAATAGTAGTCATCAAGTAGCAAGCCTATTTTGGCCTCAAAAATCCTGGAAAGGCTCAAGAATTAGAGATACAAGATATTATTGGAGGAAAGGGTACAGAATGGGGCCAGTGACAGACAACTACTTCCTATTCCACCCAGATCAGTTTCCAATAAGGTTAAGCCAGACAGGATCTGAACTTGGGGATGCCAGAAACAGTTGAAGATGCAAATGAAAGATCTTATTGAAATAAAAGGTATTAAATAGATACCCACATGCCAAATACTGAAACTCTCAGCTCTTTTTCCTTATGCATCTCACAATAACAGCAGACATGATTATACTTTTTAGGCATGAAACTGAAGGATACTTCTTCAGGGGTACTGAAGACAGTGCAGAGCCTGCTTGGGATTTCTGACATGGAGCTTGAACTTACAAACCGTGAGATCATGAACTGAACTGAAATCAAGACTTAGATGCTTAACTGACTGAGCCACCCAGGCACCTCAACTGTAAAAATTATTAAAAATAATTTTTTGTCTTCACATCATTATCCAGTATGAATTTTACTTGTCAAGCAGTACCCGCAGATAGATATCCACTCATACCCTTTCTTATTTACTAATGCCTCACAATTAAACATAAAGGACATCCAGGAATCACTAAACATTTTAGAAAAGGCACTAAGAAAAAAGGTTTTTTAAAATAAGCAATAGAAAATGCTGAGAGTACAGATTATGATTAGTAACCTCAGAGAGGAACCACCGAGGGCTAAAGGGGGAGGGGAAGGGGAGAAAGGGTGATGGTCATGGAGGAGGGCACTTGTGGGGAGAAGCACTGCGTGTTATATGGAAACCAATTTGACAATAAACTATTATAAAAAAAAAGAATCATAAGCTCTAAAGAGAAAAAAAATAACCTCAGAAAGATCAAAGATAGTGCATCCATGAACCAAGAACAGTATGCTACAAATAGAAATAACCAGAGAATAAGAAAAAGCTCTTAGAAATTAAAAATATGATTATGTTCATGAAGACAATCTCCTCTCATGCTCTTATTATCCCAGCCTAGCTCTACTTCTGACAGTGTGAAGCTCTGAATGTAATGGGATTCTGCATATCATTTTGTACATCAGGGAAAGGCTTCTTAATAGATTCAAATTCCAAAGATTAGTACACTATGTTAAAAGGTCAACAACAACAACCCCCAAAAAAGTCAAAGAATGCAATAGGTTACTGAAAAGGAAATTCTAATGGCTCTTAAACATATGGGAAAATGTGCAACCTCATTAATAATAAGAGAATTATACAATAAAACTTAAATATGGATTTTTAGATATCAGATTGGCAAAACTAAAAAATTTGATAACTCATAATGTGATGAGGCTACAGGGTTAGGCATTCTCCTATATATTGCAAAAATGCAAGTCCATAAATAGGGATTTAGTTGAAAAAACGGGGCATGCTTATAAAATAGAATACTGTACATCTGTGAAAAAGAATGAAGTCCTCTCTATATCGACACCAAAATATTTCCAAAATATCTTAAGTGAAAAAAGCAAAGGGCAGAATAACGTGTATCTTATACTATTATTTATGTTAAAAAAATGGAGATAATCTTATATTCATATTTGCTTGTGAATATAAAATAAAACTCTAGAATATTTAGGGAAGCTAGTTACTGTTTTTTGGAGGATTCTTACAAAAATTACATCCCTTTCCCTCAGGAACTCATGCATTCCTGTCAAATCCAATCTTTTCCTAATTCTCTTCATCCACCAAACTTTTAGAACAAGTCAGTTACCCACATCACTCTACCACACTTCTATACACCTACCTGCCTTGCTCTTCAGCATCCAATTCATCTCCCAAACTTGTGCTGATAAACTATTTTGAGTTCTGTTAATGGCTTCACGTGGGAAAGCTCCTGCTCATAATATTTTAAGAAGCACTTTCAAAATGTTACAGGTAATGAAAAGTGTTGGTTTGGAGATAGTTACCTTGTAAAGCTGACTTGAAGACAAGAGCTGAGAAAGATAAAGCCAACTTTCATGCATTTGTGGCTTTGCAAAGGCCTTGGTCATTGCAAAAATTCAAGTTGTAAATGAGATCAAATATGGGGTAATGTGACCCATTAAAACTAAGTCTGAGGCTTTAGAAATGTTAAACTGTGACAAGAATTTCTGTGAGCTTTGAAGACCATATGCTAAAAAAGAACATATAGTATTTGGTTTTATACTTTTCTTCCCACATCCCACCTTTCTTCAAATATCCAGTTCTTTTCAAAAGCCTGAACATCATCCTTGGATAGGTCTCTATCATTGGAGGAAAAAGACAGTACCTCCATCCAACCAGAAGGTGAGCCAAATGACATGAATGCTTTTACAGGAGGTAAAGACTGAGCAGTGACAAAAGACAACGAAGCTTGCAGAGGTGAAGAAAGCCACTGCTTCTTTTTTTGAAGATGATGGCATTGGAAAACAATGAACTGGAACCATTAAAGCATCTGAAATCCCTGAGCAAGCAAAGCTCTGTGGGTCCATTATGGCAGCCTTCTAAGTGAGAGCCTCTCACAGGCTGGGCTAAGTGGGTCTCTGATTCATTGGACTGTGATCACTTCTTTCTCAGCAAAGGCTATTAAATGCTGGGTTGACTTTTTGTTTGTTTTTTAAAGGGGGTGAAGAATAAAGACTATTTATGAAAGGCTGGCACTTTGAAAGAAAGAGAAAAATATTTGCTGACAGACATGAAAACATACAAGTTCACAGATTTTCAATCATTCTCAGTATCTCCTGTACATCATGAGCAACATTTCATTTTCTTGTATCTGGGTACAAATAGCTGTCACCATATTTCTTCAGCATGTTAGCTATCTCTCTGACCTCTGTCATCCAGAAACACAAATATCGTGTATGATACACATGTTCAATTGCTAGGTAACACTCTTACCTTCCCCTTTGGTACTTGGCTTGCACTTTGTAGCTATGAGGCTTTGTATTTTCAGATCAAATATGAGATATGAACAATTCTTCTCAGCAAAGTAGGGCAATAGCTTTGGCTAGTGCCCATCTAAGCAAGTGCTTCCCAATCCTAGTTGTGATAATATTCTACAGTATCTCTGCATATCTCAAAATTGTCTTGCAAAATCTCAATAGAAAATCAACCCTAAGTTTTGAAAGTCTTAGAGAATCTTGAAATTGAACAAGTGGTTACAACTTCACCAAAAATATCAGTTTGCAGGGTCAAAAAAAAAAAGGGCAGCAACACAGCTATGAAAATATATATATATATATACACATATATATATGTATATACACACACACACACACACACACACACATATATAACTTCTGAAATATAACAAGTATACTGTCAAGTTCAAGTTCAAGGTACATAAAATAAAATGCAGTACTTTCCCTCAAGGGGAGTAAAGCCTGATAAGAGAAGATAAATATGTAAACAGATGGATATAATAAAGTGTAATGATGGTAGTCTGTACAGGACACAGTGGAGACTGAGGAAGGAGGTGACCTCTAAGGAATAAATAGATATTAACCAACTATAAGGTGGTAGAGTGAGGAGACATGGGTAGTGAGGTGTATTTCAAGTAGAGAGAACAGCACAAGCAAATGCACAGACAGAAACATGAACTAGCATGACACATCCAGAGAAAAGGAAGAAATCCTTTATGGCTAAGGAACAAACTTTAAAACCAAGTGAGATATGAAATAGGAGGTTTGGTAGGTTTTTGCCAATGTCCCAATCTTTCCACAGATCCCTGTATGCACACACCTTTACAACTTTGCCACCCCTACCACCAAAAGGTAGACTCATTCTCCATCCTTTGAGTCTGGGCTTAGCCATTTGACTTGCTTTAACCAATGTGGCAATAGCCAATGGGAGGCCTGAACAGTGCTAGTGCATTGAGGCTTGCCTTCTTCTGTTGTTGGTAACCCTGCAGCCACCACCATGTGAATGAGGAACAGAATAAGTACACATGAATATTCTCAGTTAACCATAAAACACAACTCAGAAAATCCATTTTGTTATATTATAGGTAATTGAAAATGAGTTCTTCCGTCACTTTATATAAGCAAACTGTATTTCATATAAGCAAAATGTTTGGTAAGCCCTGTTTTCTTCAGGTAAAGTCACTTCTCCATACAAAGAAGCAATAAAGTTTTATGGTTAAAGATGTGGCCTCCACAATCTGACATAGGTTCCAATATTGGCTCTATCCTTTATTTTTTAAATTTCTTAATATTTATTTTATTTTCTGAGAGAGAGAGAGACAGTGTGATGGAACATGAGCAGGGAAGGGGCAGAGAGAGAGGGAGACACAGAATCTGAAGCATGCTCCAGGCTTTGAGCTGTCAGCACAGAGCCTGACATGGGACTCAAACTCACGAACCGTGATATCATGACCTGAGCCAAAGTCAGACAATCAACGGAGCCACCCAGGTGTCCCTTGGTTCTATCCTTTAAATAGTGTGGAAACTTAGGAAAGTTATCTAATTTTCCTGATCCATGGATTCCTCATCTATATAATGGAAATAATAATGATACCTCATAGGGTTATGTGAGGGCTAAGTGAGTTTTGTTACTTAGCTTTTCCTTTGAGACAACAAAAGCAGCATTTACTATAAGATATCCAATTATAACTTTCTGCTCACATTTCCCATTTCTCTAAATAACCTTAATAAAGGATACTAGTACCCCATTCAACACACAAGTGTTATGAATGAGTCACTGAATAGGTTAGTGGCAATAGGAAGTCACCAGAGAAGCTAGGTCAGGGAACAAGGGGGCACTTGCATTCTTTCTTCTTCCGTTTAGCCACCTGGTCTCCCTGAAGTGAAAGAATGATAATAAGGCATTAAGCTGTTTAAAGGAATCTATTACCAAAGTACCTCACATCAACTGAAATATTTCCAGCAGCATTTACAAGTGTCATACTTGTCTTCTCCCACTGAGAACAAACTCAATCCCTAAGCCATTGTTTGACACCAACTTCTAGAGTATCTTTTTCTTTTCCCTACTTCTATGTCTTACCAAATTTGCTTTAGTACCATGCAGAGCCCCTCCCTAATCTTCCCAAGGATTGATTTCCCTTCACATAACTCTGAAGAACTTCCTGCTTTGATGCAGTTCACTGGAGGACTACTTCCAAGACATTCTAGGCAGCCAAGATTTCATCATTGAAACTGCCATACAAAATCGAAAAACTGTCCTGTGAAAATGGTTAATATGTCTATAACTTCTAAAGAACCAAAAAAATTCTGACTCATTTTATCCCATCAAAGATGGAAGTGGCAGTGTAAACTCCACAAAGCATAACTTTTGTGGCCTACAGGAGGTGATTCCTGTAAGCACCACCATGGGTGAGGTGAAAGTTATTTACAAAACTTGTCTGACTAGCAGGCTTCTTGCATCCAGGTACAAAGCTCCAGGACTCCACCCGCCTCCAATTTCCCCACCAGCTGTATTATGATCTTTAGTGGCCAAGGTTCTGAACTACTTCTGTCTCTGGTGGTAACACTCAATCCACTGTTATGTTTTTTCTTACAAGACTGAAGTTTAATTGGTTTCAATATTCCTTCTCACTTTTACCAAACCTCAGTAGAGCCATCTTAAAGAGCCTCATTAAGTTAACTGGCAAAAGAGAAAGAGCTATGTTGGTTTCAGAAAAGTTCTCAAGGACAAACTTTCAACAGTGTTCCAATTCTCCCACACCTTCTAGGAGAAGCTGACCAAGCAAGCTGCTGTGATTAGAAAGCCAATTGGGTGGCTCAGATGGTTCCAAGAATGGGGAAAATGGCCAAATACTTTCCATTTCTAGGAGATGCAAAGAGATGACTACTAGTTAAGGATTGATTTCCCCACTAGCATACATGGGAAAACAAGTTCCCAAGCCAACTCTTAGCTGAGAAATCATAATTTCCCCTACAGTTTATGAAAATGCAGAGCTTCTTTATTTGGTGACAATAGGAAGAGAAGATAAATGAAAGATGATGCCTTTTCCTATCTGATGGGAAAATTAACTAGAAAAACCAGGACTTTGTGTAAGATAACCCTAATATCACTGCCTGAATTGTCATATAAGAGAAAACTAACCTGTAAGCCTTATCTACATCTAATTGAAATCACTATCTGATGGTTCTCTCTGGGTTATCCAACCCAGAAAGTGCTATAAAAACTCAATAAAACAATGGACACTTACTCTAGGTATTGGTGGGCACCAACTATATATATATGTGTGTGTGTGTGTGTGTGTGTGTGTGTGTGTGTGTGTGTATGTATATATATATGTATGTGTATATATACATACACACACATATATATAAAGCCCTATATATATAATCCTATATATATAATCATATATATATATATATATATAATCCTATATATATATAACCATGTGTGTGTGTCTGCGTGTCTGTGTGTGATTTCTGCTGATTGAGACTCCTTGTACTCTTGATCGTGATTGCCCACTTGAACGTACTGTAACTACTTTTTCTCCACCTTAGCAATGGATCACTTGGAATTTGACCTCTTTCTTAATAGCCTACAAAAGCTAATATGTGTCAATTACTATGTTAAGGGCTATAAATTACATCATTTAATTAGCAAAACAACTCTCTGTTGTTGACATTATCACTCTCATTTTTATAGATAAAGAAACTAAGGACCAGAATAGTTAGGTCTTGCCCAAGATCCATTGTGTCAGCTCAACCACTTCTCCTCTGCTAAATTCTTATTTTGCACCCTCTTTTAAAAAGTTTTGGGGAGGGGTGCCTGGGTGGCTCAGTCGGTTGGACATCTTACTTTGGCTCAGGTCATGATCTCACAGCTCATGAGTTCGAGCCCCATGTCGGGCTCTGGGCTGACAGCTAAGAGCCTGGAGCCTTCCTCGGATTCTGTATACCTCTCTCGCTCTACCCCTCACCTGCTCTCTCTCTCTCTCTTGCTCGCTCACTCGCTTGCTCGCTCAAGAATAAATAAAACATTAAAAAATTTTTTGGAGAACCAAGATGGCAGAACAGCATGGAAATCTTTTTCCCACCTCGCATACATGAAATACAGCCAGATCAACACTAAACTATCCTGTACACATGGAAAACTGAATTGAAAATTAGCACAACAATCTGCACAACCTGAACCACAGAATACAGCAGGTACATGGAGCCGAGAGGTGAACTAGGGGAGAGAGAAGCCGTGGAGAGCAGGGAACTGTTTTTACTTATGGAGAGAGGACGGAGATGGGGTGGGGGAAGTATAGGAAAAGCACCCCCCAAAATGCAGGAGAGAAAGGGAAAAAAGGTAGAAACAGCCACAATGACTGAACTCAATGGGAAAAAAGGAGAAAAGAGGTTTAATTTCCACTAAGACTCTATAAAGAGGGGGAGCATAGAGTCTGAAACTCTGCAGCTCAAATACCCAGTGGTGATCTGGTGGGAAGGGATAATCCCCAAGAAAAGACTGGGTCCAGGAGGTCCGCAGGCTATGCATGATTTTCCATAGTCCTAGAAACGCTGCTGCTACACAATCCCGTGATCATTTTCTGGGACAGGCTGGCATCTAGCATCAGTCTCTGGACATCAGCAGCAACTCAGTCCCACGAACATTTCTGAGTGCTGCAGGCATCCAGTTGTTGCTCAGCAAGACCCTTCCCTGGAGGAACTGAGTGGGTCAAAGCCACAGTCCAGTCCCTCAAAAGTTAGGGGTCCAAAAACACAGCCACATCTGAGATAAAACTCAGGAGGGAGGTGCTGCCTGGAAGCTTATAGTGTGATCACAGACAGTCTAAAAGCGGGGAGTGGATGGAAACTGGAGACAAAGGACAGTGTGCAATTCCCGGTGGAGGAGAGCACAGAGTTCTGATACTAGAGGCTGGGTAGCTGGATGACACTGTTTTCACCCCACCTGTGCATGCACACACACACCTACAGGCACGACAATAGTCCACCACAGTAAACTAACCAGCACCATCTACAGAACCATTACACTAAGCCCCACGCAACTGGGCTAACATCACTCTTCAGAAACACCACAAATCCCCCAGCCTGCATAGTTTATGGACGATAAAGAACTTCATAGTTTGCCTTCTGGGGGAAATGATGTAAGATCAGTCATATTTCAGTGTGTTTGCTGGTTCATCTATTCAATTACCTTTTTTCTGTCTTTCTTTTTGTTTCCTTAACTTGAATACAGAAAGAGAAAAAATTATTATTCTCAAATTTTATTAAAATATTTTTATTTTTCTATTTTTTTACTTTTTTGTAAAATTTTCAAATTCTATTTGACTTCCAATATTTTAAGTTATTCTATTTCATCGTATTCATTTTCTCAAATTTTCCAAAGTTATTTTGCCCATTTTTTTCTCTGATCAATCAAGATACTTTCAATAACCAGATGAAAACAAACCTAGGATTTAGCATCATTCATTTGATTTGTGTGTGTGTGTGTGTGTGTGTGTGTGTATGTGTGTTTAATTTTTTAGTTTTAGTTTTCCCCTTTTTAAATCAAATCAATCAAGCTCCTTTCAATAAACAGTCCAAAACACACCTTGGATCTAGCATAATTTATTTATTTTTTTCTTTTAGTTTATTGTGAGGTTGGTTTCCATATACCACACAGTGCTCATCCAGACAAGTGCCCTCCTCCATGCCCATCATCCCCTTCCCCTCTCCCACTCCCCCATTAGCCCTCAGTTTGTTCTCAGTATTCCAGTGTCTCTCATGGTTTGCCTCCCTCCTTCTCCCTAACTATTTTTCCCCTTCTGCTCCCCCATGGTCCTCTGTTAAATTTCTCCTGTTACACTAATGAGTGAAAACATATGGTATCTGTCCTTCTCTTCTGACTTATTTGACTTAGGATAACAACCTCGAGTTCCATCCATGCCTTTGGGGATGTGCCAAGTAGGAAATTGTTGTGTTTGAGGTCAAGGAGTTTCTTTCCTGCTTTCTCTTCTAGGGTTTTGATGGTTTCCTGTCTCACATTCAGTTCTTTCATCCATTTTGAGTTTATTTTTGTGTATGGTGTAAGAAAGTGGTCTGGTTTCATTATTAGGCATGTTGCTGTCCAGTTCTCCCAGCACCATCTGTTAAAAAGGCTGTCTTTTTTCCATTGGATACTCTTTCCTACTCTTTCAAATATTAATTGGCCATACATTTGTGGGTCCAATTATGAGTTTCTTATTCTATTCCATTGGTCTATGTGTTTGTTTTTATGCCAATACCATACTGGGCTGATGATTACAGCTTTATAGTAGAGGATAAAGTCTGGGAATGCAATGCCTCCTGATTTTGTTTTCTTCCCCAATATTACTGTGGCTCTTCGGGGCCTTTTGTGGTTCCATACAAATTTTAGGATAGTTTGTTCTAGCTTTGAGAAGAATGCTGGTACAATTTTGATTGGGGTTGTATTGAATGTGTAGACTAGCATAATTTATTTGATTGTATGTGTGTATGTGTTTTGTTTTCAATTAATTTTTTTTACCTGATTAATTCCTTTTCTTGGTTCAAAATGATTGAAATGAAGAAACTCACCCCAAACGAAACAGCAAGAATAAAGTACAGCCATGGACTTACCTAACACAGATACAAGCAAAATGTCTGAACCAGATTTAGAAACACAATAATAGGAATACTAGCTGGGGTCAAAAATAGATTAGATTCCCTCTGTACAGAGACAAAAGAAGTAAACAGTAGCAGGATGAAATAATAAATGCTATAACTGAGCTGCAATCTCAAATGGATGCCACAGCGGCAAGGATAGATGAGGCAGAGCAGTGAATCAGTGATATAGAGGACAAGCTCATGGAGAATAATGATGCAGGAAAAAAGAGGGAGACTAAAGTAAAAGAGCATGACTTAAGAATAAAAGAAATCAACTATTCATTAAAAAGGAACAACATGAGAATCATAGAGGTCCCAGAAGTTGAAGAAAGACTAATAGAGGTAGAAGGGTTATGTGATCAAATCATACTGGAAAACTTTCCTAACCTGGGGAAGGACACAGATATCAAAATCCAGGAAGTACAGAGGACTCCCACATGATTCAACAAAAACTGGCCATTAACCCAAAACATCATAGTCAAATTCACAAAATGTTCAGGCAAGGAAAGACTCATTAAAGCAGCAAAGGAAAAAAAATCCTTAGCATACAAAGGAAGACAGATCAAGTAGGCCAGAAAGGAGTGGCAGGACATAGTCAGTGTGCTGTATCAGAAAAAAAAATGTAGCCAAGAATTCTTTATCCAGTAAGGCTCTCATTCAAAATAAAGGAGAGATAAAAAAGATTCCTAGACAAAAATTAAAGGAATTGTTGACCACTAAACCAGCTCTTCAAGAAATTTTAAGGGGGACCCTGTGAGGGGAGAAAAGATGAAAAATAAAAACAAAAGCAACAAAGACTAGAAAGGACCAGAGAACACCACCGGAAACTCCAACTCTACAAGAAGCATATGACAATGACCTCATGTCTTTCAGTATTCTCTGTAAACGTTAATGGACTAAAACTCCAATAAAAAGACAGGGTAACAGAATGGATAATAAAACAAGACCCATTTGCATGCTGTTTACAATAGACCCACTTTAGACCTAAAGACAGCTTCAGATAAAAAGTAAGGGGATGGAGAACAACCTATCATGCTAATGGTCACCAAAAGAAAGTCAGAGTAGCCATACTTATATCAGACAATCTAGACTTTAAAATAAAAACTGTAACAAGAGATGAAGAAGGTCATTGTAACATAATTAAGGAGTCTATCCACCAAGAAGACATAACAATTGTAAACATTTATGCTCCAAATGTGAAGCACCCATATATATGAATCAGTTAATCACAAATATTAAGAAACTCATTGAGAATAATACCATAATAGTAGGGGACTTCAACACCCCACTTACAGCAATGGACAGATCATCTAAACTGAAAAACAACAAGGAAACCATGGCTCTAAATGACACACTGGACTAGATGGATTTAACAGATATATTAGGAACATTTCATTCTAAAACAGCAGAATATACATTCTTCTCCAGTGCATATGGAATGTTCTCCACATTAGGCCACATACTGGGACACAAATCAGCCCTCAACAAGTACAAAAAGACTGAGATCATACCGTGCATATTTTCAGACCACAATGCTATGAAACTAGAATTCAATCACAAGAAAAAATTTGACAAGATAACAAATATTTGGAGACTAAAGAACACCCTACTAAAGAACAAAAGGGCTAACCAAGAAGTTATGGAGGAAATGAAAAAGTACCTGGAAGCCTATGGAAAGGGCTAACCCAAAATCTCTGGGACACAGCAAAGGCAGTCATAATAGAGAAGTATATAGCAATTCTGTCCTTCCTAAAGAAGGAAGAACATTCTCAGATACATGGCCTAATGTTACACCTCAAAGAGCTGGGAAAAAGAACAGCAAAGAAAACCCCAAAAGAGCAGAAGACAGGAAATAATAAAGTTTAGAGCAGAAATCAATGCTACTGAAACAAACAAACAAGCAAACAAAAAACCCAGTAGAACAGATTAATGAAACCAGAAGCTGGTTCTTTGAAAGAATTAACAAAATCGATAAACCACTAGCCAGTTTGATCAAAAAGAAAAAGGAAAGGACCCAAATACATAAAATCAAGAATAAAAGAGGAGCAATCAC
>PISW01011615.1:0-39036 GCA_004023785.1 Mungos mungo
GTTTTCCAATCTCCCCAGTTCGCACTCACTCACTCAGGTATCCTTCAGGTTCTCTTCCTTCTGGAGTCCGTATTTTCTCCTTCTGCTCTTGCAAATGAGAGTAATATCCTTTTCAGTTCGATCGATGGGGCAGACGAAGTTTACAGAGCTCCCTTCCTCTCCGCCATCTTGGCTCCTCTCTAGGGTGGTTTTTAATCTCCATGTTTTTGGAGATTTTCCATACTTTTTCCTGTGAATGATTTCAAGATTCATCACAGTGTGATCTGAGAGTGTGCGTGGTATAATCTCAGTTTGTTTATATTTATTGAGGGCTGCTTTATGACCCAGTAGGTGATTTATCTTGGAGAATGTGCCATCTGCACTTGAGAAGAAAGTGAATTTCCTAACTTCAGGATGCAGAGTTCTAAATATATCTGTTAATTCCATCTGTTCCTGTCGTTCAGCTCCATCGTTTCTTTAGTGATTTTCTGTTTAGTTGATCTCCATCCCCTTACTTTCAATCTGAGGTTTTCTTCAGGTCTAAAATGAGTCTCTTGCAGGAACCAAATAGATTGATTTTGTTTTTTTATCCATTCTGCTACCCTGTGTCATTTGATTGGAGCATTTAGTCCATTTGCAGTCAGTGTTATTATTGAAAAGTGTGGTTTAGATTCATTGTGTTCTCTGTAGTAGATTCATTGAGTTCATGTTTGTAGTGGTGTCTCTGGTACCTTGTATTCCTTGCAACATTTTCCTCATAGAGTCCCTCTGAGGATTTCTTGTAGGGCTGGTTTGGTGGTGATGAATTCTCTCAATTTTTGTTTATTTGGGAACACCATTATCTCTCCTTCCATTCTGAATGACAGGCTTGCTGGATAAAGGATTCTTGGCTGCATGTTTTTTCTGTTCATCACATTGAAGATTTCCTGCCATTCCTTTCTGGCTTGCCAAGTTTCATTAGATAGGTCTGAAACCACTCTGATAGGTTTCCCTTTGTATGATAGGACCCTTTTATCCCTAGCTACTTTAAGAATCCTCTCTTTATATTTTGCCAGTTTGACTATGATATGTTGTACTGAAGGTTGATTCAAGTTTCGTCCAAGAGGAGTTCTCTGTGCCTCTTGGATTTCAATGTCTATTTCTTTCCCCAGATTTGGGAAGCTCTTGGCTATGATTTGATCAAGTACCCCTTCCAGACCTTTTTCTCTTTCTTCTTCAGGAATTCTTATGACACGGATAGTGTTCCCATTTGATTGTGTCACTCAGGTCTCGAATTCTCCTTTCATGCTCCTGTATCAATTTCTCTCTTTCTTGGCTTCCTCTTTTGCTATAACTGTGTCTTCTAATTCACCTATTCTCCTCTCTGCCTCTTCTGTCTCTGCAGTGGCCACCTCCATTTTATTATGCACCTCATTTATAGCCTTTTTTGACTCATCACAGCAACTTTGAAGGTCTAGTCTTTGTATCAATAGCTTCTCTGATGCTTTTTTCAAGTCCAGTGATTAGTTTTATGACAGTTGTTCTAAATTCTTGTTCAGTTATATTGCTTATATCTGTTTTGAGCAGTTCTGTGGCTGTGACTTCTTCTTGGATTTTCATTAGAGGAGAGTTCTTCTGTTTTGTCATTTTGGCTAGCTTTCTGTCTCTTGTCAGTTTTACAAGCTCGTTATGCACTGTGCACCCGTTAGTATTGCTCTATTAAAGGAGGTTCACTGACTCTCCAGGGCCTGTCATTTCAGGAAGTGTTCTTTTAATGGTGTCTCTTGGTTTCTCTTGTTGTGCCTTTGGTTATTTTATTTCCCTATTCAGTGATATTTGGGACTCTCCACTGTGTGTACTTTGGCTTGTTTCTTGAGGTAGCCCTGAAAAGGAAGACAGACAAACACAGGGAACAAAAGCATGCGAACGCACAGACAAATCAAAGAAACAAACAAACCAAAAGGGGAAAGAAAGAAAAAGAGAGGAAAGGAAAGAAAAAAAAAGGTGGGGGACAAAACCAAAAGACAGTGGACAGTCTAAAAGCATATAACCAATAGAGGGGAGAGAGAAGAATGAGATAAGGGAAAGTATATCTGGATGGCAAGGGGAAAAAAAGGCAGCTGGTTCGCTCCCCCCCCCCTCGGATGGGCATGGTTTGGCATAGGTAGGTCTCTGGGGCTGCTCTCCTAGGCTCTGCCTTGGTGGTTGCTAGGCGAAGAATGGCAGTGCCCCAAGCCCTTCTCAAACCAAGCGTTTCAAGCCACTCTTTTGAGTCTGATCTCCCTGTGCCACATGGGGGCCACATTGTATTTTCCAAGCCCCGCCTCTTTTCCAGATCCTAATCCATGCATTTTAATGCTATCGCCCAAAATGAGATATACTCCTGCTGGCGGCCCGCTATCCAGATCTAGTAGGGGGAGGGAGCTGAAGAATGCGCCAGCTAGATGGTAGGGATTTCTTTCCCCATGCCCAGTGGTTATATATGGGATGACAATATGCCTCTCAGTCTCGGGCCTAGTTTTTTTTTTATCTCTTCTCTAGAAACAGTTCTATGAGCGTTTTCATTCTCTCTCTCTTCCCCTTGTCTCTCCAGGGCTCCATGCGCTCTCCCTGCATTGGACTGGGGCTCCCTCCCCTCTGCACCTCTGGGGCCCGGCCCGTTTTTATTTTCCCAGTTCACACTCACTCAGGCACCTTTGAGGTTGTCTTCTTTCTTGAGTCTGTGTGTTTTCCTCCCATTCTTGCAGATCAGAGTATTGTGGCTTCAGTCCTTCTCAGTTTGATAGATGCGGGTGGGCGAAAATTACAGAGCTCCCTACTTCTCCGCCATCTTGTCCCTCCCTCCCCTTTAACGTTTTTTGTAAGGCTGGTTTAGTGGTGATGAATTCCTTTATTTTTTATCCTTTTGTTTAGGAAACTCTTTATCTCTTCTATTCTGAATAATAGCCTCGATAGATAGAGTATTCTTGATTGCAGTTTTTTTCCTTTAGGACTTAGAATATATCATGCCACTTGCTTCTGGCTAGAAAAATTTCTGCTGAAACATCAGGTGATGATCTTATGGAGTTTCATGTAACTGTTTTCTTACTCCTTATAAAATTCTCTTTTTGTCACTACCTTTTTCATTTTAATTATATGTCTTGGTGTGGCCCTCCTTGGATTGATTTTGTTGAGGAGCTCTCTGTGCCTGCCTGGATTTCTGTTTTGTTTCTTAAATTTGGGACATTGACATCTATTATTTCTTCAATAAATTTTCTGCCTCTTTTTTCTTCTCTTTCTGGGATCCTTAATATGCAAAGGTTTTGGGGCTTGATGGTATCACTGAGTTTCCTTAATCTATTCTCATCTTTATGCTGTTGAGCTTGATTGGTTTTTATTACTCTTACAAGTCACTGATCTATTCTTTTGCCTTCTCTTATCGTTTATTCTTTCTAGTATATTTTTAATTTGAGTTATTATGTTCTTCATCTCTGTTTGGTCCTTTTTTATATTTTCTATATCTTTGTTGAGAGTCTCACTGAGATCCTCTTCTCTTTTCTCAAATCAAATGGCTATCTTTATGGCCTTTACTTTAAATTATTTATTATTGATCAGCCATTTCGTTTAGCTCTTTTGCTGTGACTTTGTTCTGCCTTTTCATTTGGAACATATAACTTTGTCTTTTCATTTTGTCTAACACTCTCTATTTCTCTGTGTTAGGAAAGTTAGCTTTGTTTCCTGCTCTTAAAAGTAGTGACCTTCTGAAGAAGAGGTTCTATACTGCTGAGCAGTGCAATGTCCCCTCTTCACTAGAAACAGGTGCTTCAAGGATGTCTCCTGTATGTGTTTTGTGCTCCCTTTTGTGGGTAAGCTGTGTTTGCCTCCAGTCCAGTGATCTGCAGTGGTTTTCCTGTTGTTGGCAGGTTTTAGTCTCTGTTTTGTGAATGGGGGACAGTTTGAGGATGCCTTGGACTTAAGGTGGGTCAGAGCTATGGTCGCACCAAACTGCAGGGTGCTCTCCCTGTGTTGTCCCCTGAGAAACTTTTGTGGGTGGGTGGGGCCTGCAGTCAGACCATTTGTTTGCCCCCTCCCACTGCTAGGGTCAGAATCAGAGTGATACGTGTGGTTTTCTTCACCTCTCCCTACAGCAGGAGTCACTTCAGACTGGTACAGCCTACTGTCTGGGATGCTTGCAGAATGTCACGCCTGTGACACTGCCTTGGATGGACTCCTGCTGAAGGCAGGTCTATAGGAGAACATGGGGGCAGGGCATGCTGTTAGTGAGCTCATAGGAGAGTGTCCCTGCAGGTGTCCATGTCTCTAGGTTGAGGAGAGAAATGGCACCCTCCAGCTCTTTTGTTATTAGAGAAGTCTCCTAAAGATTTCTGCCTCTCTAGCACATCTTCTGAAATTAGAAAATAAATCTTTCTATATACCCCAGGTGTTTTTCAAACTACTGCTTCAGTGTTTCATCTCAGTGTGATTGTTGCTCTGGCTCTCCCAGAGCTGAGCCTACTGATTTTGAAATTACCAGGTCTTAAGCTCCACTGATTGTCAAATCTCATGAAGTTAAGCCCCTCTGGTTTTCAAAGTCAAATATTATGGGGATTCATCTTCCCAGTGCTGGTCACCCATGCCTGGTGTGGGGTCTGCTTCTCTTCTTTTTTTATTTTCATTTTAATTAAAAAAAATTTTTTTAAATGTTTTTTCTTTATTTTTGAGAGACAGAGAGAGACAGCGCAAGCAGGGGAGGGTCAGAGAGAGAGGAAGATACAGAATCTGAAGCAGGTTCCAGGCTTTGAGCTAGCTGTCAACACAGCCCGACACGGGGCTCGAACCCATGAACCATGAGATCATGACCTGAGCCGAAGTCGGACGCTTAACCGACTGAGCCACCCAGGTGCCCTCTCCCTTTTTTTTATTAAAAATAATTATTTTAATGTTTATTTTCAAGAGACACAGACCGTACGCAACCAGGGGAGGGGAAGAGAGAGAAGGAGACACAGAATCCGAAGCAGGCTCCAGGCTTCGTTCTCTTAGCACAGAAGTCCAACACAGGGCTTAAACCCACGAACTGCGAGATCATGACCTGAGCTGAAATCAGACGCTTAACCAACTGAGCCACCCACGTGCCTATCTCCTTTCTCCATGTTTGCAGTGTCTTTCCCTCCTCCAGATAGTCTTGTGGGTCAGTTTGGTTCCAGACCACATGTCTGCCCTTCCTACCATTTTTTTGAATGTGGTCTCTTCTATACAGTAAGCTGTGGAGGTCTGTCCTGCCAGTCTTCAGGTCATTTTCTGGGTTATTTATACCGAGGTGGGTTATGTAGCTGTATCTGTGGGATGAAGTGAGCTTAGGATCTTCCTACTCCATCATCTTCCCTGGAAGACTGACCATGCCATGATTTTTGCTTTCTAATTATCCAGTCATCAAATAAAAATGAGAAGTGAGCTTAGTTTAGGATAATTTACTCTTAGTAACCCTATGTCTTCTTATGATTACCATAGTGTTTTCTTAAGTGTCCATAATTCATCTATGTAGTAATTTATTTTAGACTTTACTGAGCAACTGCATCAAGGCTTATTACCCCTTTTTTGAAAATTGGGCATTTGACTATTTTCATTCTTCTCAGTTTTACTACCTCTGCAGACGTAATATCCTAGATGTAATTGTGTCTGGCCGGTAACTTTGAACTTACTTAAAACAATTTATTTTGGACTTCAGCTACTTATTTACAACACATATGCCTCTTCTATTTTAAAGAAGATGATTTCCGTAATCAGATACAAGCAAAGGAATGGTTGATTAGCTTAATTTTAGTCCATCATCTAGTAACCTATTGCCATTTTTTTTTCCAAAAAGTGAACTGTAAGCTTCCTTCCTGCCTTCCTGACAGGCTTACAGATTATCACTTTAAAATTTTTAAAAAAACTTTTTTACATTTTATTTTTTATTTTTTTGAGAGATAGAGTGAGACAGAGCATGATTGGAGAGGGTTAGAGAGAGAAGGAGACACAGAATCTGAAGCAGGCTCCAGGCTCTGAGCAAACATTCAACACAGAGCCCAACATGGGGCTTGAACCCACCAACCGTAAGATCATGACCTGAGCCGAAGTCAGACACTTAACCAACTGAGGTACTCAGGCGCCCCTAAAGAAATTGTTATATGTTCTTCTATCCCTTATTTGTGTTCTTTATATCTGAGTTTACTTAACGGTTTCCTGTTCTAGTGAAATGAAATTGATTTATTTAGATTTCTTTTCTTCATTGGGATTAATTCCAATTTTAGTATTTTACCCCTCTAGAACAGTATTTGCCTTTATTCATCTTTAGCTGTGAGCTTATAATTATACTTTTTGTGCTCTTTTAAAAGTTTAGGGAACCTGTAGAATCAAGGATGTAAAATTTTTACTACACAGTAATATTTCGAATCCCACATTTCCTATTTCTACCTTGGAGGCAGAAGTAATAAAATTGCTGTCATCTGCTGATGCCTGTAAAGGCTCCCAAGTGTCCTTCGGAGTACTGGTGTCTTTTGGGAGGTCCTCTTGGCTGTCATACGACACCAGTGGGGTTGGCCTCTTCTCTCTTCTGTGTGCTTGTCATTTTCACTGCCACTGGGATCTCATGCAAACCTAGAACTCTGACTCTAAAACACTCCCATGAGACTTCATATTGGTACTCAGATGATCTCCACCGTATATATTCTTGCAACTCTTGAGGTTTATTTTTCTTTCTGATCTCCCTTCTGATTTATTTCATCTTGTGAAAAACTTCAGCAATTTTAATAGGCTGCAATGTGGAAATTTTTCCTTGATTTGTTAATACTTCCACTAGCTGAGTCAGGTACCTATCTGTGTGACAGATATAACTGGCAACCACTTGAAGCAAGAGTAAAAGTATAGAATATTCCAGACAGATCCCTGCATTTCTATCCTTGATGTGTTTATTGGATAACCCCAAGAATTAACAGCCATTTCTAGCAATTCCTAAAATGTACTTCCTGGAAATTATACAGGAAACTATTCTTTGCTACCTATAAATCTGTTTTTCCCACCTTGTCCCCCTTTACATGCTGACAGCTTTTTAACCACTTATTAGCAATTGTAAACTCTTTTTAGATCTTGAACAGTGTCTTAAGACAACTTCCAATGCTTTCCTAATGAGCACTGTGTTTGAAAATAAAATATCAGTATTTTATATTAGGATAGAGGACCAAATGGGGGACCAAAAATTTTATTTTGTTTTCCTCTTTTTAAAACGATGCAGGTTGATGAGCCACCCTTTTCCCGGTTGCCTTCATCCACTCGAGCCAAGGATGTGATATGTTCCACCAATGTTTCTCACTATGAACTCCAAGTGGAAATTGGTAATTAACCTAGATTGACCTTTCATTGTTAGAAATGAAATTGATGACAAAATGATTATTTTGTGAGTGGGTCTTTTTCTGTTATCACCTGTAAGACTAATGTTTTATGTCTCACCTAAAATAGCAGCCCCAAGTTTCACGAATTACTTTCTAGAATTTTTACTTTTTCACTCCAGTATTTTTAGAGGAGGAAGACACTAAGTAATCTAAATATCATTTGTGTCTTTATTGTAGGATTCTTCTGATTTTATGTCTATAACTTATACTGGGTATGAAAAACCATGTAAATCTTTTTAGTCAGTCTTTTAAGCAAGTTTCTTTTTGCTTAAAAACTTACCTAGGGTTGGTCACCTTAGTGGCTCAGTCAGTTGAGTGTCTCTTGATTTCAGCTCACGTCATGATCTCACAGTTCATGAGATTGAGCCCCAGGTTGGGCTCCACACTGGGCATGGAACCTGCTTAAGATTCTCCCTCCCCCTCTGCTGATACCCCTACCCTGGTCACACGTGTGTGCACTCCCTCTCAAAAACGAAACAAGACAAAACAAAAACTTACCTAAAATCCCATTTGTAGTAAAAAACTTTTCTCAGTTAAGTTTGGAACAGGATGAGTTATTGCTTATAGCCACATACATGTGAAATATTTGCTGTGAATATTCAGAAACATCTATGAAGCATTGCAAACAGATACTGTTAGATGCTAGGGATATAAAACCATGTAAGACACTTGAGGAATCTACATTCTCTCTGGGAAGCTGAACACGTAAGATAGCCTTGTTTATGTACTAGAGGGTACTGTAGTAGAGATGTGTTAAGTGTTATGGGAACAGAAAAGATGGACTATCTGACTATCCATCTTGACCACTCTGAGAGTCAAGAAAGATCACAAAAATGAGCTGGATTCTGAAAAATGAGGGAAAGTTTGCTGAATGTTCTAGTCAGGGTTTTTGTTACAAACAACAGAAAACAATCCTGACCAACTTGAGAGGAATTTTTTTTTAACTTTCTCAGCCCTTTTTTCCAGTCTTTTTTTTTTTTTAATTTATAGTTTATTGTCAAGTTGGTTTCCATATAACACCCAGTACTCCTCCGCACAAGTGCCCTCCTCCATGACCATCACCCCCTTCCCTTCTCCCCCTCCCCCTTCAGCCCTCAGTTTGTTTTCAGTATTCAAGAGTCAAGAGAGGACTTTTTTGAAAAGTATTACTAACAGACAGAATTATTGGCTAGAGAGATAGACTTGGAAGAAACTAAGAGAACCTGCATAACTAGAACTGGAGCCAGGACAATGGCATTGGAACAGCCTAGTTCATGTATCACCTGGTAGAGTACCTATATCCCAGGGAGTGGAACCCACTGCAGGGAATTCTGACCGCCTTTGCTTCTGTTTGTCACTAATTCCATCCTTCAGTTGGCTAAGCATAGGAAACTGCCCCCAAATTAGAATGGACATTCAGATGGTGTCAATTCAAAAAAGGTAAAAACAGAATTCGTTCAGTAGATGACTGAGGAAGGATGGTTAGAGGGGAACAACCCCGTAGTTTATCTTTGCCTACAAGTGGGAACAGAGGGAGAGTAGGGAGTGGTCGGAGACAAATCTGGAAAGGGAGGTTTGGAACACATGGTGTATTTAGAAGTTCAGACTCACACCTCACAACTTACCTACTTCATTGCTTAAAGCGTTTAAGGCACAAGTTTGGAATTTATCCTTTCTGTGCTTTAGATACAGTGTAAAACAGTGACAATGGTAGTAATACCATCTAAGAGGCACTGAGCCGAACATTTCATGTGTAGTTTTTCATGTCTGCCTTTTACCACTCCCAGCTGGCTAATGAAGATACTGAGGCTCTGAGAATTCAAGTAGACGTCTTACAGCTAGTGATTTGAAAGAAAACCATTCTGACAGGAGGGCCTAAGCTCTTAGGTGCTACACTGTAGTACTCTTGTACTGATAAAATCCTGAGTTCTAGACGGAAAACTGGCAGTAGTTCCAGGCAGCAGTTTAGAAGATGTAGCTAGTGATTTACAACTGGAAGTATCACGCATATCACCTGAGTCTTTAAAAATTGCAATGCCAATATCCTATCGCAGACCTAATGAATCAAAATTTCTGGTGAATAGGACCTAAGGAGAGGCTTTTGAAGTAGATCACCCAGTAATTTGGAAATATGTCTTAGTTGAGAATGCAGGGCATGATAAGGAAGACACTGCATTTGACCAGCAAAGGAGGACAGGACATGAACTAAGGCAGTCATGCTGACGCTGGAGTGAAAGAGATGAATTTGTGATGATCCATTTCGAAGATAAGTGGCAGAATTTGATTGTGGAAAGAGACAGGAACTAACACTTATTAGGTGCCTATTGATAGGTGCCACTCCAGGCATTTTAAATTTTAAAAACTGATACCACCAAATATTGGTGAGTATGTCAAGCAGCTATAGCTCTTCTACATTGCTTGTGGGATTAAAAATGGTTCAGCTACTTTCAAAACCAGTTTTGTAACTTTTTGTAAGATTAAAGATACTGACCCAGCAATCCCACTTGCAGGTATTTGCCAAAGAGAAATGAAAACATATGGCTACTTAAAGAATGTTTTGGCAGCTTTATAGTCCCAGAAACTGAAAACAACCCAAATATCTATCAACTTATGGATGGATAAATAAATTATGATTTGTCCATACGATGGATTATTACTCAGCAATGCAAGAAGCTATTAAAACAACATGGAACAAACTCTAAAAGCATTATGCTAAGTAAAAGAAGGTAGACACGAAAGACTGTACTCTTTATGATACCATTTATGTGACAAACAAATCACATCAGTGGTGTGGGGTTGCTGATTGTATCCTGTTGTTTGAATTTGTCATAATTTATCAAGTCACAATTTTAGCAGTTATAACAGATCCAGAATGGTATATCATTGTGGTTTTTTATTTACACTTCTCTATCTTGAGTATATTTTCATTTGCTTATTGGACATACCTATATCTTTTATTTGTGGATTGCCTATTTAATCATCTGAATATTTTTTATTTAAGATTTTTTTTTAAGTTTATTTTAAGAGAGAGAGCTTGCTATGGGAAGGGAACAGAGAGAGAGAGAGAATCCCAAGTAGGTTCTGCACTGTGAGCACGGAATCCAACATGGGGCTCAAACCCACAAACCATGATATTGTGACCTGAGCCAAAATCAAGAGTCAGATGCTTAACAAACTGGGCCACCACCCACACACGTCTACATATTTTTTTAAATTTAATTTAATTTAATTTTTGAAAGAGAGTGAGCATGTGAGCACAGGGGAGGGGCAGAGGGAAAGAATCTTAAGCAGGCCTCATGCTCAGCACAAAGCCCAACATTGAGGCTCAGTCTCATGACTGTGAGATCATGACCTGAGCTGAAATCAAGGGTCTGACACTTAACCAACTGAGCCACCCAGACACCCCAAATCTTATGCATATTTTTAAATTTAGTATAAGTTTATATAGAATTGTAAGAATTCTGTTGGTATAGAGTTGTGGGAATTTTTTATATATGCTGGATGTCAGTCCTGTCAGATATAAGCATAGTTAATACCTTCAATCAGTGGTTTATCTTTTCATTTTCTTAACAGTGTTTACTTAAAGAGCAGTTTTATGATTTCCAAATTGTCAGTTTTTTTCTTCTTTGGTTACTAACATGAGTTTTACATTTGACTATAGGAAGAGGATTTGACAACTTGACTTCTGTCCATCTTGCCCGGCATACTCCTACAGGAACACTGGTGACTATAAAAATTACAAATCTGGAAAACTGCACTGATGAACGCCTGAAAGCTTTACAGGTAACAATATGAAAAAATTATTTCTTTAATGTCTATTTGAGGAGATTACATCTGTAAGAATTTTTTTACCAAATGAATAGTTCTTTCTGTTAGAGAAAGTTAGATGTATTTCCTGTAATGAATATGCAAGTACAGAACTGGAAGGAGTACTTGGAATCCAGATTCACAAAAGAACAAATATAGTCAAACTTTGGTAATAACTATAAATTCCCTTAGATGAATATCCTATTCAAAATGCTGGTCTAGAGATTTGCAATACTATGCCAATCACAAATAGTCAAATAGGGAAATAGAAAAAACAGAAGCATACAATTTCCTTTTCATCCAGCCAAGTAAAATTAACTTCTGAATGAATAAATTTTAACAGAATTGCATTCCAGAAATATTATAATACCATTTTCATTGTCACTAATTTTTTTTTTAATTTTCAAGTTAAAAAAAATTTTTTTAGTTTATTTAAATTAAAGTTAGTTAATATACAGTGTAGTATTGGTTTCAGGAGAAGAACCCAGTGATTCATCACTTACATATAACACCCAGTGCTCATCCCAGTAAGTGTCTTCCTTAAAGCCCATCACCCGTTTGGCCCATCCCCCCACTTCAGCAACCCTCAGTTTGTTCTCTGTATTTAAGAGTCGCTTATGTTTGCCTCCCTCTCTGTTTTTATCTTATTTTTCCTTCCCTATGTTCATCTTTTGTGTTTCTTAAATTCCATGAGTGAAATCATATATTTGTCTTCTTCTGATTTATTTTGCATATCAGAATTCCCTCCAGTGCCATCCACATTGTTGCAAATGGCAAGATTTCATTCTTTTGGATTGTCAAGTAGCATTCCATTGTATGTATATGTACATGTACACACCACATCTCCTTTATCCATTCATCAGTTGATGGACATTTCGGCTCTTTCCATAATTTGGCTATTGTTGAGAGCTCTGCTATAAGCATTAGGGTGCATGTGCCCCTTTGAATCAGCATTTTTTAATATTTTGGATAAATACCTAGTAGTGCAATTGCTGGGTCGTAGGGTAGTTCTATTTTTAATTTTTTGAGGAACTGCCATACTGTTTTCCAGAGTGGCACTAACTTCAAGTTTTTATTTAAATTCTAGTTAGTCAATTGGGGCGCCTGGGTTGCTCAGTTTAGTGTCTGACTTTAGCTCAGGTCATGATCTCATGGTTTGTGGGTTTGAGCCCCCTGTTGGGCTCTGTGCTGACAGCTTGGAGCCTGGAATCTGCTTCAGATTCTGTGTCTCCCTCTCTCACTCCCTCCCTCCCCTGTTCATTCTCTCTGTCTCTCTCTCCTCTCTTTCTCTCTCAAAAATAAACATTTAAAAAATGTAAAGAAATAAATTCTAGTTAGTTAACATAAAATGTTTGGTTTTAGATGTAGAATTTAGTTGTTCATCACTTAAATATAACACCCAGTGCTCATCACAGCAGGTGTCCTCCTTAATGCCCATGGCCTATTTAGCCCATCCCCCCAGCCCTTCCTCCCCTCTCCCTTCCATCAACCCTCAGTTTATTCTCTATAGTTAAGGGTCTCTTAATGGTTTGCCTCGTTCTCTTTTTTAACCCCCTTCCTCTATGTTCATGTGCTTTCTTTCTTTAATTCCACATGAGTGAAATCATATGGTATTTGTCTTTCTCTGACTTATTTCACTTAACATAATACACTCCATCCATGCTGTGTCACTAATCATTTTTGATATAAAGAGGGAAAGCATTTTGTTTTGATATTATCCAAATTTTTACATGTGACATGTATATTGCACAGAAAAAAAGATTGAAAGAAATTATACTGAAATGTTAACAGTGGTTCTCTCTGAGATTTAGTGTTAGAAGTGATTATCTTCATAGTTTTATGTATTTTTAAATGTTTCTATTATAAGAATACAGTATAGTTATGAAAAGTATGACTTCAGGAGTCAGACTAAGATCACATCTTACTTCTTCTTTTGTTGGTTATGTGCTCTTGGACAAGTTTTCTAACTTATTGCTACATTTCTTATTTCCTATTTCTCTCTTGTAAAATAGGAATGATCATATGACATATTTCTTGTTATGGTGGTGAGATTTAAAGAAATGGCAGCACCAAGAACTTGGTATCAATTAATTCTGCTGAATGTTAGCTGCCACCTCTGCAGTTATTTTCATCATAAGGCAAAAACAAGTTGTTTTTAAGTGTCTCTTGTGTGTTTATCCTAGAAAGCAGTGATTCTGTCCCACTTTTTCCGGCACCCCAATATTACATCTTATTGGACCGTTTTCACTGTTGGGAGCTGGCTTTGGGTTATTTCTCCATTTATGGCCTATGGTAAGAAAACTCATCTTACATAAAACAACTCATAGTTTAGCCTGGAAGCTATACTTATAAGGATGAATGGGATCTTAGATTTATGATTCACTACTTTAAAATTTTTTTTATTTTTGAGACAGAGAGAGACAGAGCACGAGTGGGGAGAGGCAGAGAGAGGGAGACACAGAATTCTAAATAGGCTACAGACTCCGAGCTGTCAGCACAGAACTCTATGCGGGGCTCGAACCCACGAACTGCGAGATCATGACCTGAATCAAAGTTGGATGCTTAACTGAGCCACCCAGGCACCACTATGATTCACTACTTTTAATTTATAAATCTGGTGGTCAATTCTAGGGACGCCTGGGTGGCTCAGTCAGTTAAGCTTCCAACTTCAGCTCAGGTCATGATCTTGTGGTTCATGAGTTTGAGCCCCACATTGGACTCTGTGCTGACAGCAGGGAGCCTGGAGCCTGCTTCAGATTCTATTTCTCCCTCTCTCTCTGCCTCTCCCCCACTCATTCTCTATCTCTCTCTCTCTCAAAAAAAAAAAATTTTTTTAAATAAATCTGGTGGCCAATTCTAGATATCATGACAAATTTCCATATCTGGTTCATGCTGACCTGATGATCAGTGAAACCACTGCTGCTTCCCCAAGAAGTCTGTGCCTTTGAACAAGCTCTCTTCCCTTCAGTTTCTTGCCCTCCTCACAATGGAGAGCCACTATACGTCTTTAAGCAGAATGTTTCTTCACCTATGCATACCATATCTGTCCCTATTTCTCTAATTGTAAACTAACTTTATTGTAATATAAACATATATGTGAGTACCTGTCTCCTTTCACTGGACTTGGGCTTCTTGAGAGCAGGATCATATATGTATTTTTCATTTTGGTGCTCATACAATTTCTTGCACAAAGTGTTCTTGCACAAATAAATGGATTCTAGAGCTTTTTAAATTTTTTATTATTTTTAATATAATTTATTGTCCAGTTGGCTAATATACATTGTATACATTGTACTCTTAGTTTTAGGGGTAGATTCCCGTGATTCATCGCTTACATACAACGTCCAGTGCTCATCCTAACAAGTGCCCTCCTCCAAGCCCATCACCCATTTCCCCCTCTCACCTTCCCCCTCATCATCCCTCAGTTTGTTCTCTGTATTTAAGAGTTAGTGCTTTGATTTTTAGGACAACTTTTGTGAATTGCCTCTGGATCTAAAAATATATAAACACAATATTCTTTAGTAATACTGAAAATTGTTAATTCTCTTTTCTAATCTCTAGAGTATCATTAGAAAAGTCTTTTTAAGGATTCTTCAAGGAAAACTACCTTTGCATAGGAAAGTGGGTAGACTTTATGGTTGAAAAGAACATTTAAAACATAGCTAGAAGGAAAATCAGTGTTGACGATTTCAGGTGTTTCTTTCAGGTTCAGCAAGTCAACTCTTGAAGACTTACTTTCCTGAAGGAATGAGTGAAACCTTAATCAGAAACATTCTCTTTGGAGCAGTGAGAGGGTTGAGCTATCTGCACCAAAATGGCTGCATTCACAGGTATTTACTTATTTGTATTTTACAGAATGAAATCATTTAAGAAGCTTTTAGGAAGGAGAAGTTGAGTGTTAGGAGAAATAGGAAACTCATAAATGAAAATTGAAGGAGGGAGGGGTCAGTAGTTATAGTAAATGGTTATTACATTTTGTGGTCACTCACCAAAAATGTTCAGAGCACATCCTCTTTGCCAAATACTCTGCTCAGTGTTCTGGTGGAGAGCCTGCCCTCATGGAGCTCTGTTTGGGGTATAACCTCTATGTACTGGGATACTTGCCATCTCTTTTGTTTTTCTTAAGCATATAAAGAACTGCTTTATCTGCTTTACAACTCTATGTCATATTTATATCATGTACAAATTGGAACTGAACCTTTCTTTCATTTCTTAAATATGTTGTAACACCTTGAGATTATCATACTAAATATCAGGTCTCTTGTTTTTAAACTATAGATGCAGAACAAATTGGCTAAATGTTAACAACAGTGCTGTTCTAAGATATACTGGGACTTTTTTCTTATTTAAAAATAATTTTAAAAAAGTTTTTTAACTGTTTCAGTCTCTTTAAAGCCTTTTTTCTTCCTGTTCATTTTTAGGAACATTCTGGTTAACTGAGTAGTTCTCACAGACTGTATTCTAATTAATCAAGGTTTTACTGTAGTTAACCAGACTCTCTTAGTTTCTAAATTCAGTATTTTAGATGAAAAACAAGGCTCTTTTATAATTTATTTGACAAAAGAAATTTTATATGAGACATATCTTTATAAATGATGTTACTAACAAGGGAGGCTGCCTTTTTATTGGATAATACTAAATTTAACTTTGTATTCTAACTTTATGCTTCAAATATTACTTTTTTTAGACTTCTCCTTGGATATTTTGCAGCAGTATCCTAAAATAGTGAAATTAATAATTTGATTCTATTCCAAGTTTGAAAAAAAAATATTATCGCTTCCAAACATGCAGCTGTCAGTTGTATTTTCCCTTGTTCTAATGCTATATTAAATAGTTGAAAGGATTCCTTAATTCCCTGAACATATGTATGTATGTGTGTGTGTGTGTGTAAGCACACTTACATAGAAGTGTGCTGTTTTATAAAGAGTATTTAATTTCCAGGAGAATACATGGATTTGTTCTGACCAGATTTTTATTCTTCATTGGCCAATTTCCTAGTATTTAGGATTGTTTCTTTTTGTTCTAGGAGTGTTAAAGCCAGCCATATCCTCATTTCTGGTGATGGCCTAGTGACCCTCTCTGGCCTGTCCCACCTGCATAGTTTGGTTAAGCATGGACAGAGGCATAGGGCTGTGTTTGATTTCCCACAGTTCAGCACATCAGTGCAGCCGTGGCTGAGCCCAGAACTACTGAGACAGGTCAGGTGTGGCCTTTGCATTGGGTTGTCTGTGCATCTTGAGTGTCTTCTGAGCTTGACTAAAGGACAATTGTGCCCTTAGATTTGGCTTGGTGAATGGCCTACTGCAAGACTTTTCCTCTTTCTTGTCAAAATTATTGTTAGGGATTTAAAAATGTATATACCATACATTTTAGGTATATCTTGATTTCTCACTTATGAGTTGTTTTCATTGTTCAACATCCTTTCTCAAAAAAGCACAGATATATAACTTTTTATTACATTATTTACACTAAAGGACTTCAAATTAATTGTTCTACAGGATTTACATGGATATAATGTAAAGTCAGATATTTACAGTGTTGGGATTACAGCATGTGAATTGGCCAGTGGGAAGGTACCATTCCAGGACATGCATAGGACTCAGGTAAATGCTACTAAAATCCCCAAACTAATTTCCCTACATAAGGTCTCTTATATTCTAGGTAGTTTCTGTTATAAATGTCTTTGATCTTAGAATCTTTATTATTGTTATTTTAATAATTTACCTGGAAAGAGTTGAAGGAAACTTTTCTTTCTTTTAGATGTTGTTACAGAAACTGAAAGGTCCTCCTTACAGTCCGTTAGATGTTAGTATCTTCCCTCAGTCAGAATCCAGAATGAAGAATTCCCGATCAGGTGGAGACTCTGGGATTGGAGAAAGTGTACTAGTCTCCAGTGGAACTCGAACAGTAAATAGTGACAGATTGCAAACTCCATCCTCAAGAACTTTCTCTCCTGCATTCTTTAGCTTGGTAAAGCTCTGTTTGCAACAAGATCCTGAGAAAAGGTAATATTGGCCACTTCTAAATAGCATCAAACTTATATGTTTTATATTTTATAGCTTTTCAAGTCTCTTTTATCAATCTTTTGATCAAAAAACTATAGTCTAATCCAGAAAATAACAAAACTAAAAACCAGTAGAGGCAATGAACAAATGGAAATAATATTGGATCAGAAGTCAGAAGACTGGGGTCATTTCCTAAATCACCTTGTAAAAATCAGTTCAACTTTCTGGACATTAATTATTGTATTTATGTTAATACATTTTAGAAAGCTCCAAGCAGTACAAAAATCTTAGTTGCTATTATAATAATGTAAATTATAACTATACATTAATGTTAGTTCTTTAGGAATAAGGTGTGCTTATCTTTTTTAGCCCCTTAATGCCTAGCATACTTCCTTATAATTAGTGCCCAATAAATGTTCTCTCTCAGTGCTTTCCATCACTCAAGGTGAAAGCTTCCTGATATTTCTTGTTCCTTTTAATTTTTTAGTATTCAGTTTTATAGTTCTGAATCTAATTTCAAATACACTTTTATGCCTAAAAATACACAGTCTAATATGAGGTTTTATTTTTTTTTTATAACATTAAAAAACTTTTAGACCATCTGCAAGCAGTTTATTGTCCCATGTGTTCTTCAGACAGGTAAGCCGATATATCTTTTGTTGTCTAGATATTTTTAACTACTATTAAAAATTCATTTCATCTGGTTAGCTTATGGGGACAGTTTGGTAACCAAATGACTTTCTTAAAGTTAAAAATAAGAAAACTTTTATAGTAGCATTCAATTGCTTTCCAAAAGTATTTCCATTTTGTAAAACAAAATGAACAGAAACAATATCATTAAATGTTACTATACCTTCAGCTTACGAGACAGTTTTCTGGCTAGAAATGATGACAGCAGAAAAATAATTTCTGATAAAAATCAGTTTATTTGGTTATTACTTCTTCCTGTGTTCAGATGATCAAAGGCATTTTTAGTGAAAATACCTAAAAACAATCTTAAACACTTTTAATATGATTTTTAAAAAAGTCATTTATTGCTGACATATGTACCAATAGCTTTGAGTTTCTTTAACAGATGAAAGAAGAAACCCAGGACCCAATACTTACACTGTTGCCTCCTAAGCCATCAATAGCACTGTCTCCAGTGTCACCTTGGACTGAGCCGGAATGTGATTTTCCTGATGAAAAAGACTCAAACTGGGAATTCTAGGGCTGCCAAATCCTGTATGTCCTAGATACTTGACACTTCCTCCCTGCTGCTTTTCTTCTGTATTGCTAGGTACAAAAAACTAGAATTATACTTGAAAATACCATTGTTGCACTGGAGAATCTATTGTTTAAAACCACTCTGTTCAAAGGAGCATGAATTTATAGCCTCTTTGGTTAACTCAGAGTTCTATTTTAACTCCAGGAAAACTTCAGAATTATGAATCTAGTTACATTTAGTGTCATTTGTTCTCCCCCAAGCTGTGACTAATTCCTCTTCTTGATCTTTGAGCCATTTAATTTTTTCAGCATTTTGTTGTCCTCAGAGGACAGTGCTTCCAAGTACATTTTTTACTTCCAGATTCTCTAGCCTTTTTGATCAGCCTATTATTAGACCAACAGGCTAGTTTATCCTGGCATCAAAACCCTTTTTTGGTACAAGGGAAAATGTTTATACTTCCCCCATATTATTCTGTTAATACTTATGGTAATACCAAACTGAGCCTCATTCACATTAAATGATAAGGAAGTTGTAATTTGCTTTTTTTTTTTTCATTTCTAAAAGGCTAAAGTGACCCTTTTCTACTTATGTAAATTATAAATCCTAAATTCATGCACCCTGTGGGAGCTCAATAAAGATTTATTAAATTGAGTTTATGGTTTTGTTTTGCCAAGGGAAGTCCCTTCTCAGATAGATTTATTTACATAACCTAAAGATATTCTGGCCCTTTATAGGATGATTTTTGCTGTGGTAGGGGATACAACATTTAAGGGCATAGAGATCTTAACTAATGGTTTCACCTTATGAGCAAAAGAGAGAGATGTATCTCAAAGAGTATGTAGTTTAAACTGTGGTAAATTGGGACCTACCTTAGTTAATGGATTTTCTTAATCTTACTTAATATTACCATAAAAAATTTTAAATAATTATTTTAAAACTAAAGAATTAAAACCAATGAGACAAATAATGTAAAAATGAATAGACAATTTGAAACACAAACCTGTTGAGGTTTATTGGCCCGGGTCCCCTCAAAAATGTTTAGGTCACTCCATTAAGTAAGCCATCAAGTCCTGCCAACGTGGAGGGGGGAAAAGAGATGAGTACCAGATGAGGCCCTGAGATCACCTGTAGTTGTGGGAGCTGTCGTTCATTCCACTAACCTATTTCCTCTAGGTCAGACAGGCTCACAGGAACCATAGAGGAGGTTCTTCTGAATCTGGGTGGAGAGTTGATGTTAGTGCATGAGGTGGAATCTGGAAGCCATGAAGCAGTGCGTCTCAGATCTCCTGTGAGTGTCTTAGAATTCTCCAGAGAAACAAAACTAATAGGATATTCATTATAAGGAATTGACTCACACTATCATGGAGACTAATAAGTACTAAGATCTGCAAGGTGAATGGGCAACCTAGAGACCCAGGAGAATTAACGATGTAGCTCCAGTCCAAAGGCTGGCTGGCTAAAGACCCAGAAAAGCTGATGTTTTGGAGTCAACAGGCAGGAAAAAGCTGATGCCCTGTTTGAAGGCAGTTAGGCAGAAGGAATTCTCTCTTACTCAGGGAGGGTCAGCCTAGTCAACTGTTTTTGTTCTATTCTGGTCTTCAACTGATGAGGGCAATCTCCTGTATTCAGTCTACCGATTTAGGTGCCAATTTGATCCAAAAAAAACTCCCTCACAGAAATACCCAGAACAGTGTTTGAGAACAGTGTTTGACCAAATAAATGGGCACCCTGTGGCCCAGTCAAACTGACACATAAAATTAACCATCACAATAGATATCAATAGCCTCACTCTGAGATTACCTGCCTTAAATTATGCACCATAGGCTCCTTGCTTGCTGTATTAATTTTCTATCTCTGGTGTAACAAATTATCACAAACTTAGTGGCATAAAATAATATAAATTTATTATCTTACAGTTCTAGAGGTCAGAAATTTTAAATGGATTGACAGGGCTACATTCATTTTAGGGGCCATAGGAAGAAATCTGCCTTTTCCAACTTCTAGAAACTACCTGCCTGCCTTTGCTTCATGGACCAGCATTATTTTAGCTTCTGTTTCAGTAATCACCTCTCTGACCCTTCTGCCTCTCTCTTTTAAGGGTTCTTGTGATTATATTGGGCCTACTCAGAAAATCCAAGATAATCTCCCCATCTAAAGATTCTTAATTTAATCACAGCTTCAAAGTCCCTTTTGCCATGTAAGGTAAGATACTCATAGGTTCCTGGGATTAGGATGTAGATATGTTTGGGGATGGAGCAGAGGGAGTCATTATTCTGCCTACCACACGTCTAATCTCATCTTAGTGTCTGCTTTCTGAAGGACTAAGCTAGTACAGTCACCTTAGTTAAAATGCTCTCCTATGAGCCTCTATAGTACTTTCCCCAAACAGCACTTAAACAACTCTTTATGTCCCCAGTAGATGGTGGACTCCTTGAGAATATTGTCTTATTCGCTAATATATTCCTAGTGTTTGACATATTGTAGACATTTAATAACTATTTAAGGAATTCTTCCTTGAATAAAGGATGAGAATTTGTTTTTAAAAAAGACTTGAAAAAATTTGAGAGGTCTATGATAATTTTGATTTCTATGGGAATTTTTGACTCTTGGCGTGTTACAATATTGCCATTACAAGTTTAATGAGGTAAATTCATTTAGTAAATAGTTCCTTTATTACAAGCCAGATCAGTGGCTTTTCCTAATAAGTACTGTTGGTCAATTATTAGCTATGAAATCCATTTATTCACTCTTCCCCTGCTCTGCTTCATTGGGAACTACATTTCCCATGTACCCTTACTTTCTGGTTTCCATGGAGGCAGGAGTGGCATAGTAGAGTATAAGAGGACACAGAAGAAATGTGTTTCTCACCTTTTGTCCCACTTCTCTTGTTTCTTGTGGTGTCTTTGATAGCAGCTGTATCTTCATCTTTTGGCTTTAGGACTCTGGTAACACCACTTCTTGCTGTCAAATCCATCTGACAGTTGGATTACTCCCACTCTTTCTAATCTTTGGACTGCCTTACTTTGGACTTATCTTGGTTTCTTAGCCTTTGTTCCATCACCCATGAAACCAGTTCCCTGTGTTCCTTCTACTTGAAAGATCCAGAGTTACTTTCCCAGTTGCACTCTGATATACATACTAACAACCTTGAGGATTACACACACACCCCAAAATTACTACCTTGAAAAGACCATGAAATGAACGATCAAGAACCCATTTTCCATTAGCCAATTCTATTTAAGCCCCATAGCCTTATGATTTATGTTAGAAAAATTGAAACTGACAAAAATTCTATAAATTGAAGTTTTTCTCAAGAGTGAACCAGAGTTTGACAAGATCCAAGTATTGTATTGGAACTTGGGAAGATGGTGGAGTAGGAGGAGCCTAAGTTCAGTTTGTCCCCTGGATACATATAGACAGTTAATTGTAGAGAAGAGGCCATAAGGAAAACTGTAGGAGAGGCAGAGATGGGGTCATTACTCAAACTCTTGGTGAGACTAACCACAAAAGAAAGAGACATAACAAGCACAGAGAAGGGAGAGGACCTACCACACAGCAGGCAACCCAGACAGAGTGATGAATCACAACATCTGACTTCAAAAACCAATAGGGCTTAATTTCATGAGTTTTTACAATCAACGGGACTTAACTCCTGGTACTTTGAAGATCAGTGAGCTTAGCTCTAGGAGAGCCAGAGAGCAATAGGAAGGTGAGTCCCACTTTTAAAGGGACACCATAACAAAAAACCCTGCTGAAAAACAGGATAGAAGTTTGAAAAGTGCCTGGGTACACAACAAAGAGATGTATTTACTAACTTCAGAACGTGTGCTAAAAGTGTAGGGATCTTTAGGAGACTTGTTCAAAAACAAGAGAGGTCCCACCTGGGGTACCAAAAAAAAAAAAAAAAAACCAAGAGAGATGACAGGAGCCATTTCTCTACTGCCCCCCAGCCTAGATCACTGAACACTTACAGGAAACAGCATGAACACTCTCCACCTAGCTTACTAACTAACACACCACACTCTCCCTATGCTTTCTCCTGTGGATCCACCCCATCCATCTGTCCCACTTATCAAGAGTCCATCCAAAGTGGTGCTTGTAATTTCACATCCTACAAGCAGCCCCCACTGTGACCAGTGCCACTGGTAGTAGTGACAGAGAATTTTAAAAGCAGCAAGAGAAAACAGCTACAAACAAGGGAAACTCCATAAGTGTATCTTCTGATTTATCAGCAAAAACTTTGAATATATAATATGCCACTGCCTTCTGGTCTGCAGAATGCTGAGAGAAGAAAAAAAAAAAAAAAAAAAAAAAAAAAAAAAAAAAAAAAAAAAAAAAAAAAAAAAAAAAAAAAAAAAAACCCTGCAAACAAAAATACTCTACCCAGCAAGAATATCATCCAGAATAGGAGAGATAAGGAATTTCCCAAACAAAAGTTAAAGGAATTGTCACCACTAAACCAGCCTTGTAAGAAATGTTATAGGTAATTAATCTTTCAGTGGAAAGAAAAATCTATAAGTAAGAAAATTAGAAAAGGAAAAAATTCCACAGGCACATACAAACATAATAAGGGTAGATAAATCACTTATAAGACCAGTAGGGAGAACTTCTGGCAAAGATGGCACAGTAGAAGAGCCCTAAACTCACCTGTTCCATATATATAACCAGATAACACTCACATTGATGTAACCCAGAAAACAACCCAAAGACTGGAAGAGTAAACTCCAGAACTAAATGTAGACAAGAGGCCACATTGAAGAAGGTAGAAAGGGCAGAAACACAGAGGGGAGCTAAACCCTGCAGGTCTGGCTGCCAAAAGGAGGGACATACAAGTGCAGACAAGGGCATAAAACTCCCTATCATACTAGGGAGACTGCACAGCAAAGACAAATCACCGTAGCATTTGGCTTTGAAAATTAGAGGGCCAAATTTCATGAATTCTTACAACCAGCAAGACTTAAAACCTGCAACTTTAAAAATCAGCAAACTTGGCAGAGGCAGTTAAGATGGCACAGAAGTAATGGGACCCTGAGCTTGTCTCATTCCTGAAACACAGCTAGATCAGCATCAAGCCATTTTGAACATGTAGGTAATTGGTCTGAGGATTAATGCAACAACCTGTAATAATTTGAGTGACAAATCTTGGCAGATGAATTACCCCTAAAGAAAGAACAGGAAGAAATGACTAGAGATTTAATCAACACAGATGTAAGTAAGATGTCTGAACTAGAATTAAACATAATTATAAGAATACCAGCTGGGGTTGAAAAAAAGTATAAAAGACACCAGAGAATCCTTTTCTGCAGAGATAAAAGAACTAAAATCTAGCCAGGCTGAAATTAAAAATGCTATAACTGAGAGGCAATTTCAAACAGATTCCATGATGGCTTAGATGGACAAAGCAGACTAGCAAATTAATGATAGAAGATAAAATTATGGAAAACAATGAAGCTGAAAAAAGGGGAATACAATGGCAAAAGATAATGATACAATACTTAGATAAATCAGTGACTTATTAAAGAGGAATGACATTCATATAAGAGTTCCAGAAGATGAGAAAAGAGATAGGGACAGAAGGTTTTTTATAGCTGAAAACTTTCCTACTCTGGGGAAGGACACAGACACCAAAATTCAAGAAGCACAGGGAACTCCTATTAATTTAAGCAAAAAAAGTTACCAAGGCATATAATAGTCAAATTCACAAAATACACAGACAAGGAAAGTATCCTGAAAGCAACAAGGGAAAAAAAAAAGTCCTTAACCTGCAATGGAAGACAGATCAATTTCACAGCAAATCTAAACCTGGTAGGCCACAAAGGAGAGGCAGGATAGGGGTGCCTGGGTGACTCCGTTGGTTAAGTGTCTGACTCGACTTTGGCTTGGGTCATGATCTCACAGTTACTGGATTTGATTCCCACATCAGGCTCTGTGCTGACAGTGTAGAGCCTGCTTGGGAATTCTCTGTCTCTGTCTGCCCTTCCCCAGCTCACATGCTCACACTTTATCTCTCTCTCAACATAAATAAACTTAAAAAAAAAAAAAAAAGAATGGAGTGGCAGGATATATTTAATGTGGTGGATGGGAAAACTATGCAGCCAAGAATTCTTTTTCCAGCAAGGCTGTTATTCAGAAGAGAAGGAGAGATAAAGAGCTTCTCAGACAAAGTCTAAAGGAGCTCATGACCACTAACCCAACCCTGCAAGAAATTTTAAGGACTTTTTGAAGAAAAAAGACAAAAGGCCAAAAGCAACAAAGAATAGAAAGGATGAGAGAACATCACCAGAAACACCAACTCTACAGGCAACACAATGGCACTAAGTTCAAACCTTTCAGTAATCACTCTGAATGTAAATGGACTAAATGCTCCAATCAAAAGACACATAGTATCAGAATGGATTAAAAAAAATCCATCCATATGCTGCCTACAAGAGACTCATTTTAGACCTAAAGAACCTGCAGATTGAAAGGAGATGGAGAACCATTGTTCATCCTAATATATGTCAAAAGCCAGAGTAGACATCTTAGACAAACTGTAAAGTGTAAAACAAAGACTCTAACAACAGATGAAAAAGGACATTATATCATAACTAAGGGGTGTGTCCACCAAGAATATCTAACAACTGTAAATACTTATGCTCCCAATGCAGAAGCACCCAAATATATAAATCAATCACAAATATAAAAAAACTTTTTGATAACAGTACAATAATAATAGGGGACTTTAACCCCTCAATTACAGGAATGAACAGATTAAGCAGAAAATCAAAAGCAGTGGCTCTGAATGACACATGGGACTGAATGGACTTTACAGCTATATTCAGAACATATCATCATAAAGCAGCAGAATACACATTCTTCTCTAGTGCACAGGGAATATTCTCCAGAATAGATCACAAACTGGGTCACAAATCAGCCCTCAACAAGTACAAAAACACTGAGATCACACTGTGCATAGTTTCAGACCCCAATGCTATAAAACTTGAAATCAATCACAAGAAAAAATTTGGAAAGACCATAAATACTTGGATGCTAAAGAACATCCTACTAAAAAATGAATGGGTTAACCAAGAAATTAAAAGAGGAAATAAAAAGGTACATGAAAATGAAAACATGACACTCCAAAACCTTTGGGATGCAGCAAAGGTAGTCATAAGATGGAGGCATATATTAATCCAGGTCTTGCTAAAGAAGGAAGACAGGTCTCAAATACACAACCTGGCATTACACCTAAAGGAGCTGGAAAAAGAACAGCAAATAAAGCCCAAAACCAGTAGCAGAAGAGAAATAATAAAGATTAGAGTAGAAATCAATGATATTGAAATTTAAAAAAACAGAACAATGAAATTAGGAGCTGGATCTTTGAAAGAATTAACAAAATTGATACACCTCTAGCCAGATTTATCAAAAAGAAATAGGAAATGGCCCAAATAAAATCATGAATGAAAGAGGAGAGTTCATAACCAACATCACAGAAATACAAACAATAATAAGAGCATATTATGAGTAATTATATGTCAACAATTTGGGTAATCTGGAAGAAATGGATAAATACGTAGAACCTATAAACTACCAAAACTGAAACAGGAAGAAATAGAAAAATTGAACAGACCCATAACCTGTAAAGAAATTGAATCAGTAATTAAAAATCTCCCAACAAACAAGTGTCCAGAGCCAGATGGAATTCTACCATTTAAAGAAGAGTTAATATCTATTCTTTTGCAACTGTTCCAAAAAATAGAAATGGAAGGAAAACTTACAGAATCATTATATGAGGCTAGCATTATCTTGATGCCAAAACAAGACATTACAGACCAATTTCCCTGATGAACATGGATGCAATAATTCTCAACAAGTTATTAGCAAATCGAAGCCAACAATACATTAAAAAAGAATTTTTTACCATAATCAAGTGGGATTTATTCCTGGGCTGTGGTGTTGGTTCAATATCCACAAATAAATCAACATGATACATCACGTTAATAAAAGGAAGGATAAGAACCACAAGATCCTCTCAATAGATGCAGAAAAAGCATTTGATAAAATACATCCTTTCTTGATAAAAAGTTTCAAGAAAGTACAGATAGAAGGAATGACTTCAACATCATAAAGGCTATATATGGAAGACCCACAGTTAATATCATCCTTAATGGGGAAGAACTGAGAGCTTTCCCCATTAGGTCAGGAATATGACAGGGATGTTCACTCTTACCACAGTTATTCAACATAGTACTGGAAGTCCTAGCTCCAGCAATCAGACAACAAAAAGGAAATAAAAGGCATATGAATTGCCAAGGAAGAAGTTAAACTTTCACTCTTCACAGAAGACATCATAACCTACATGGAAAACCTAAAAGACTCTACCAAGAAACTGCTAAAGCTGATACGTGAATTCAGCAAAGTCACAGGATATAAAATCAATGTACAGAAATCTGTTGCATTTCTAAACACAAATATTGAAGCAGCAGAAAGAGCAATCAAGGAATTGATCCCATTTACAATTGTACTAAAGCCCATAAGATACCTAGGAATAAACCTAACAAAAGATGTAAAAGATCTGCATGCTGAAAACTATGGATAGCTTATAAAAGAAATTGAACAAGACACAAAGAAATGGAAAAACATTCCATGCTCACGATTAGAGAACAAGTACTGTTAAGACGTCCATGCTATCCAAAACAATCTATATAGTCAATGGAATCCATATCAAAATAACAGCAGCATTCTTCACAGAGCTAGAACAAGTAATTCAAAAATTTGTATGGAACCAGAAAACACCCCAATAGCCAAAGCCACCTTGAAAAAGAAAACCAAAGCTAGAAGTATAATCTGGACTTCAAGCTATATTACAAAGCTGTAATCATCAAGACAGTATGGTACTGGCACAAAAACAGACACATAGATCAATGGAATAGAATAGAGATCCCAGAAATGAGCTCACAACTATATGGTCAATTAATCTTTGACAAAGCCAGAAAGAATATCCAATGGAAAAAAGATAATCCCTTTAGCAAACTGTGTTTTGAAATGGACATGATGTTGGGCAGCAACATGCACAAGAATGAAACTACACCACTTTCTTACACCATACATAAAAATAAACCTAAAATAGATGAAATACCTAAATGTAAGACAGGAAATCATCAAAATCCTAGAGAACACAGGCAGCAACCTCTTTGACCTTGTCCACAGCAACTTCTTACAGTCATGTCTCCAGAGGCAAAAGAAACAAAAGCAAACATGAATGATTGGGACTTCATCAAGATGAAAAGCTTCTCCACAGCAAAGGAAACAGTCAACAAAAATCAAAGGCAACAAACGGAATGGGAGAGGATATTTGCAAATGACTTATCAGATAAAGGGTTATTATGCAAAATCTATAAAGAACTTACCAAACAATAACCTCCCCCCCCCAAAAAAAAAACAATCCAGTGAAGAAACAGACAGAACACACAGACATTTTTCAAAATAAGACATCCAAATGGCTAACAGACACATGAAAAAATGTTCAACATTACTCATCATCAGGGAAATACAGATCAAAACCACAATGGGATACCACCTCATACCTGTCAGAATAGCTAAAATGAACAGCATATGAAACAACAGATGTTGAAGAGAATGTGCAGAAAGGGGAACCCTTTTGCACTGTTGGTGAGAATGTAAACTGGTGCAGGCACTCTGGAAAAGTTTGGAGGTTCTTCAAAAAATTAAAAATAGAACTACCCTATAACCAGCAATTGCACTACTAGGTATTTAGTGCAAAGGATACAAAATTGCTGATTCAAAGAGAGTACATGCACCCCAATGTTTATTAGTGGTGTTGTCAATAACAGCCCAACTATGGAAAGAGCCGAAATGTCCATTGACTGATGAATGAATGAAGAAGATGCATATGCCTACAGTGGAATATTACTCAGCAATTAAAACGAATGAAATCTTACCATTTGCAACAATGTGGATGGAACTAGAGTGTATTTCACTTAGTGAAATAAGTCAGAAAAAGACAATTAAATGATTTCACTCATACATGGAATTTAAGGAACAAAAATGATGAACATAGGAGAAGAGAAGGAAAATAAGATAAAATGAGAGAAGAGGGAGGCAAATCATGGGAGATTCTTAAATACAGAGAATGAACTGAGATTTCCTGGAGGGGAGGTGGGTAGGGGGATGGGCTAAATGGGTGATAGGCATTAAGGAGGGCACTTGTTGGGATGAGCACTGGGTGTTATATGTTAAGTGATGAATCCCTAAATTTGACTCCTGAAACCAACTCTATACTAATGTTCACTAACATGAATTTAAGTTAAAAAAATTTTTTTAATAAAAAATAAAAATCAGAGAGCAAACGGTGGGAGAGCCCTAAGGGTGATAGAAAGTTGATCCTTATACTTAAAGAGATAGCCTGTGGAGACACAACTTAGAAGCAGTAGTTTGAAAAATGCCTGTGGCATAAAGGAAGAAAAGTTACTGACTAATGTCAGACTACACTGAGGAACTTTTCCAGGAACAAAGAAAAGCGATGGCTGGCACCATTTCCCTCCCCTATCCTCCAGCATAAACTCACAGCCACCTGTGGGAAGCAGCATGGCACCAGCATTCACTACTTAACTTGCTTATACTGTACCCTTCCACCCCCCTGCCCCAGTGTCCCCACGGATCTACCCCTTCTAGCCAAGCCTGCTTCACCCTGGTGCTGCAACTGTCCTCCCCCAGAAGACCAGCATGCAAGCCTTGCCAACATTGTCTCCTGATTGTGTACTCTACCACACCTTGGTCTCAGTGGCAACAGCTGGTCACCTCCTGGGGAAGATGCCCATACCTTGTTAAAACTGTATTATCCCTCCACAAGTATGCTTTACAGAGGTGCCTTGTGTGCCCCCATTTCCATAGTGGCTGCATCTCTCCTGTGGAAGAGAACCTGTGCCACCTTGTTAAAAGTGACACCAAACCCACTACTTTGAAGAGCAGGAGACATAGCGACTTTCCTACCACACAAAACCACAAAGAGTTAGGCAAAATGAGAAGACAGAGGAATAGTCCCAAATGAAATAGTAGAGGATAAAATCACAGCAAGAGACCTAAGCAAAAACAGATATATATAATATGCCTCACAGAGAATTTAAAGTAATGATCATAGAGATACTCATGGGACTTGAGAAAAGAGTGTAGGGTATCAATGGGACACTTAACACATAGATTAAAAAACAGAGGTGAAGAGTACAATAATTGAAATTAAAAAAACACTAGATGGAATAACAGGCTAAAAGAAGCTGAAGAACAAGTGAGTAACCTGGAGGACAGAATAATGGAAAGAAATCAAGCTGAGCAGATGAGAAAAAATTCTGTAACATAAGAACAAACTTAGCGAACTCAGTGAGTCCCTCAAGCATAATATTGGCATTGTAGGGATCCCAGAAGAAGAAGAAAGAGAAAAGAGGGCAGAAAATTTATTTGAAGAAATAATACCTGAAAACTTATTCAGTTTGGGGAAGGAAGCAAATTCAGCTCCAGGAGACACAGCACCTCCCCCACCCAACATAATCAACCCAAAGACGTCCACACCAAAACATATAGTAACTAAAATGGCAAAAGGTGATGATAAAGAGTTTTAAAAGCAAAAGGAAACAGTTACATACCAGGGAAACCCCATACAGCTATTGTTGGTCTTTACAATAAAAACTTTGGAGGCCAGAGGGCAGTGGCATGATATAGTCAAAGGTCTGAAAGGGGAAAATTCGGCAGCCAAGAGTATTTGATCCGGCAAGACTGTCGTATAGAAATATAGACTATAGACTGTCATATAGAATATAGAAAGAGTTCATGATCACTAAACTAGCCCTGCAAGAAATGTTAAAGGGGACCCTTTTGGGTGGAAAGGAAAGACCATAAGTAAGAGTAAGAAAAGAAGGAAGCAAAAAAGCAGTAAAAATAAGTGTATCTGTAAAAATCAGTGAAGGGACTCACAAAATAAAAGGTAGCATGATACCTTATACCTAAAATGTGGGGAGGCCAGGAGAAAAGAATGGGTTCAAAGCTAAGCAAACATCTGCTTAATATAGACTGCTATATGCATAAAGTGTTATTTATAAACCTAATGGTAACCACAAATAAATGAGGGACAGATACCCAAAAGATAAAGAGAAAGGAATCCAAGTATATCACTTTAAAAAAGCCAACTTATGGTTAAAGAAGAGAGCAAGAAGGGGCACCTGTGTGTTTCAGTTAAGCATCCAATATCAGCTCAAATCATGATTTCACAGCTTGTGAGTTCAGGCCCCACATCAGTCTTTTTGCTGACAGCTCAGAGCCTGGAACCTGGTTCTGTCTCTGTCTTTCTCTACTCCTCCCCTGCTCACACTCTGTCTCTGTTAAAATATAAACAAACATTAAAAATTATTTTAAAAAAGAGCAAGGAAAGAAAGGAAGAGAAGATCTACAAAAGTAAACCCATAACAAATAACAACAAATACATACCTATCAATAATGACTTTGAATGTAAATGGATTAAATACTCCAATAAAAAGATACATAGGGTGATGGAATGGATAAAAATGCAAGACTCATCTATATATCCATACCTAAAGACACATGCAGATTGAAAGCGAGAGGATGGAGAAACATTTATCATGTAAATGGATATGAAAAGAAAGCTGGGGTAGCAATACTTATATTAGACAAAACTGACTTCAAATTAAGATTGTAATAAGAGACATAGGACATTATATTATCATTAAGGGGAAAATCCAACAAGAAAACATACAATTGTAAATATTTATGCAAACAACATGGGAGCACCCAAATACATAAAACAGTAACATATATAAAAAAAACTGACAGTGATACAATTATAGTAGGGGATTTTAACACCCCGCTTACATCAATGCACAGATCGTCTCAACAGAAAATCAACATGGAAACAGTGTCTTTGAATGATCCACTGGACTAGATAAATTTAACAGATATATTCAGAACATTTCACCTTGAAACAGCATGATACATATTCTTTCCAAGTGCACATGGAATATTCTCTAGAATAGATCACATATTAGGTCACAAAACAAGTCTCAACAATTTCACAAAGGTCAAAGTTATACCATGCATCTTTTCTGACCACAACACAATGAAATTAGAAATCAATCACAAGAAAAATTTTGGAAAGGGCAAAAATATTATGTAGGTTAAGCAACATGCTACAAAACAATGAATGGGCCAATAAAGACATCATAGGGGGTATAAAAAAACATAGGGGGCACAGAGCCAAATGAAAATGAAAACAACGTTCCTAATTTATTGGGATGCAGCAACAGCAGTCTAAGAGGGAAGTTTATAACAATACAGACCTACCTCATGAAGTAAGAAAAATCTCAAACAATTTACCTAAAGAAGCTAGAAAAAGACAAACAAACCCAAATCCACCAGAAGGAAAGAAATAATAAAGATTAGAACAGAAATAAAAATACAGAAACAAAAACAATAGAACAAATCAACAAAATCAGGAGCTGGTTCTTTGAAGAGATCAATGGAATTGATAAGACTCTAGTCAGACTCATCCTAAATGAAAGGAATGAGAGATAACACAAACAAAAACAGAAACAAAAGAAATAATACCCCCACCACAGAAATACAAAGGATGGTAAGATAATATTATGAAAAAATATATGCAAGCCAAGTGGACAACCTAGAAGAAATGGATAAATTTCTAGAAATATATAACCTACCAAAATGGAAACAAGAAGTAGAAAATTTGAACAGTGTGGTTACCAGCAATGACATTGAATCAGTAATCAAAGATTAACAACAAAAATCCAGGATCAGATGGCTTCACAGAGGAATTTTACCATTTAGAGAAGAGTTAATACTTATTCTTATCAAACTATTCCAAAAAAAAGAAGAGCAAGTAAAACTTCAAATTTCATTCATTGAGGCCAGTACTACTCTGATACCAAAACAAGAAAAAGATACCACAAAAAAGACTTATAGGCCATTATCACTGATGAACATAGATGCAACAAGTATTACAAACCAAATGCAACAATACATTAAAAAAATCATTTAACACAGTCAAGTGGGATTTATTGCTGGGATACAAAGGTGGTTCAGTATTTGCAAATCAATCAACATAATACATGACATCAGTAAGAGCAAGGATAAAATCCATATGATTATTTCAATAGATGCAAAAAAGCACTTGACAAAGCACAACATCCATTCATTATAAAAACCCTCACTACAGTAGGTTTAGAAGGAACATACCTCAATATAATAAAGCCTTCTATGAAAAACCCACAGCTAACATTAAACACTATACTCAATAGTGGAAAACTGACAGCTGTTCTTTAAGGTCAGAAAAAAGACAAGGATATCCATTCTCACCACTTTTATTCAGCATTATACTGGAAGTCCTAGCCATAGCAATTGACAAGAAAATCAAATAAAATGCATCCAAATCAAACTTTGACTATTTTCAGATGACATGATACTCTATAGAAAACCCTAAAAACTCCACCAAAAAAAATAGAGCTGACAAATGAATTTATTAAGGTCAGAGGATACAAAATCAATGAACAGAAATTTGTTGCATCTCTATACATAATAATGAAACAGCAGAAAGAGAAATTAAGAAAACAATCCCATTGACAATTGTACCAAAAATAAACTTAGATATCTAGAAATAAACTTAACCAAAGAGGTGAAAGATCTGTACTCTGAAAATTATAAAAGACTGATTAAAGTAATTGAAGATAACACAAAGAAATGGAAAGACATTTCATATTCATGGAAAGAAAGAATATTCTTAAAATGTCCATGTACCCACAGCAATCTACAGATGTAATAAAATCCCTATCAAAATACTACCAACATTTTTCACAGAGGTAGAACCAACAATCCTCAAATTTGTGTGGAACCACCAAAGACTCTAAATAGCCAACAAAATCTTGAAGAAAAAAAAAACTGGAGTTATCGTAATTCCAAATTTCAAGTTTTACTACAAAGCAGTAATATTCAAAAACAGTATGGTACTGGCACACAAATAAATACATAGATGAATGGAACAGAATAGAGAACCCACAAATAAACTCATGATTATATGATTAATTAGTCTTTGACAAAGGGGGCAAGAATAAACAATGGGAAAATGACAGTCTCTATGACAAATGGTATTGGGAAAACTGGACAGGCACATGCAAGAGTGAAACTGGACCACTTTCTTACACCATACACACAAAAATAAACTCAAATTGGATTAAACACCTAAATGTGAGACCTGAAAATATAAAAATCTTAGAAGAGAGCACAGGCAGTGATATATCTGACACTACAGTAACAGCATCTCTCTAGATATTCTCCCGAGGCAAGGAAAATAAAAGCAAAAATAAACTATTTGGACTACACCAAAATAAAAAATAATTCTGCACAGCAACATAAAAGAAGAAGAAAAAACAACAAAACAAAACAAAAAAACTTCAATTACTTTAATCAGTCTTTTATAATTTTCAGAGTACAGATCTTTCACCTCTTTGGTTAAGTTTATTTCTAGATATCTAAGTTTATTTTTGGTACAATTGTCAATGGGATTGTTTTCTTAATTTCTCTTTCTGCTGTTTCATTATTATGTATAGAGATGCAACAAATTTCTGTTCATTGATTTTGTATCCTCTGACCTTAATAAATTCATTTGACAACATACTGCATGGGAGAAGATAGTTGTAAATGACATATCCAATAAAGAGTATCTAAAATATATACAGGGGCGCCTGGGTGGCTCAGTCGGTAAGCCTCTGACTTTAGCTCAGGTCATGATCTCATGTTCGTGGGTTCGAGCCCCGCATTGGGCTCTGTGCTGACAGCTCAGAGCCTGGAGCCTGCTTCAGATTCTGTGTCTCCCTCTCTATCTGCCCCACCCCCCCCGCTCATGCTCTGTCTCTCTCTGCCTCAAAAATAAATAAAGCAGTAAAAAAATTTTTTTTTAATATACAGAACTGATACAACACAACACCCAAACACCAAATAATCCAAATAAAAATGGGTAGAAGATATGAATAGACATTTCTCCAAAGAAGACAGAGGGCCAAAAGGTACATGAAAAGATGTTCAACATCACTTATCAGGGAAATGCAAATCAAAACCGTAGTAAAATATCACCTCACACCCATCAGAATGGCTGAAAATCAAAATCACAAGAAATAAGTGTTGGTAAGGACATGAAGAAATAGGAACACTTGGGCACTGTTCATAGGAATGCAAACTGCTGCAGCCACTGTGGAAGACAGTATGGAGATTCCTCAAAAAAATTAAAAATAGAACTATCCTATGATCAAGTAATCTCAACACTGGGAATTTACCCAAAGAATACAAAAACACTAATTTAAGGGATACATGCACTCCTGTGTTTATTCCAGCATTATTTATAATATCCTAATTATGGGAACAACTCACTTGTCCACTGATAGGTGAAGAGATGTTAAAAAAAAAAAAGATAAGGTACATATATACAATTAAATAGTATTCAGTGATAAAAAAGAATAAAATCTTGCCAATTGTCAATTGTCAGAGATAGACATTTAAGTGCATTTAAGAAACGAAATAAAGGGGAGAAAAAGAGACTAAATAACAGAATCTTAACTACAGAGAACAAACAGATGGACACCAGAGGGGAGGCGGGTGGTGGTCTTGAGGAGTGAAATAGGTGAAGGGGATTAGGCATACACTGGTCATGATGAACACTTAGTAATATATGGAATTGTTGAATCACTGTAGTGTACACCTGAAATGAATATAATACTGTATGTTGACTACACTGGAATATAAATTTAAAAAAACAGAGGTTAAAGCACAAAAGCAGTAATATCAGTTTCATCCATTAATATCAGTCACAAAATAAAAGGATATAACGTATGATACCATATACATAAAACATGCATGGGGGATATGCATGTTTTATGTATGTATTTGGTAGAAATGCATTCTACCAAACATTTAAAGAAGAGCTAATACCTATTCCTCTCTAATTATTCCAAAAATAGAAGAGGAAGGAAAGTTTCCAAATTCATCCCAGGAAGTCAGTATTACCCTGATACTAAAACCAGATAGAGACAGTATGAAAAAAAAACCAAAAACAAACCTAAAACAGGACAATTTCTCTGATGAACATAGATGCAAAAATTCTCAACAAAGTATTAACGAATGGATCCAATAATACATTTAAATAATCATCCACCACAATAAGTGGGATTTATACCTGGGATATAAGGGTGGTTCAATATTTGCAAATCAATCAACACCACACATCACATTAACAAGAAAAAGGATTAAAAAAAGTATGATCAATACATGCAGAAAAAGCATTTGATAAAGTACAACATCTATTCATGATAAAAACTGTTAAAAAATTAAGTTTAGAGAGACATATTTCAACATAATAAAGGCCATATATGAAAAACCCATAACTAATATCATATTCAATAGTAAAATGCTGAGAACTTTCCCTCTAAGCTCAGGAACTAGATAAGGATGTCCATACTCACCACTTATATTCAACAGAGTACTAGTAGGCCTAGCCACAGCAATCAGACAACAAAAAAATAAAAGGCATCTAAATCAGTAAAGAAGTCAAACCTTCACTATTTGCAGATGACATGATACTATATATAGAAAATGGTAAAGAGTCCACCAAAAAACTACCATAACTGATAAATGAATTCAAAAATGTCAAAGGATACAATATTAATACCGGAAATCAGTTCCATTTCTATACACTAATAATGAAGTAACAGAAAGAGAAATTAAGAAAACTATCCCATTTATAATTACACCAAAAACAATACCTGGAAATAAACTTAGCCAAGGAGGTGGAAGATCAGTACTCTGAAAACTGTAAAACACTGATGAAAATAATTAAAGATGACACAAGAACCAATATTGTTAAAATGTCCATACTACCCAATAACCAATGCCATCTGCAGATTTAACACAATCCCTATCAAAATACCAACAGCATTTTTCACAAAACTGTAACAAATAATCCTAAAATTTGTATGGAACCAAAGATGACCTTGAATAGCCAAAGCAATCTTGAAAAACAAAGACAAAACTTGAGGTATCACAATCCTAGATTTCAAGGTAATGAAACAGTATGGTACTGGCAGAAAAATGAACACATAGATCAGTAGAACAGAATAGAAAGCTCAGAAATAAACCCACACTTTTAAAATCAATTAATCTCTAACAAAGGAGGTAAGAACATCCAATGGGAGAAAGGCAGTCTCTTCAAGAAGTGGGATTGGGAAAATTGGAGAACTACATGCAAAAGAATGAAACTGGACCACTTTCTTACACCACGTACAAAAACTCAATATAGGTTAAAACTCAATAATGAAACTGGACCACTTTCTTATACCATGTACAAAAACTCAGAATATGTCAGTATTGTATATATCCTTACACAAGATACAAAAACTCAATATAGGTTAAATACCTAAATGTAAGACCTGAAACAACGAAATTCCTGGAAAAAAACATAGGCAGTAATTTCTCTGATATCAGCCATAGAAACTTTTTTTTAGTATGTTTCCTATGGGTAAGGAAACAAAAGCAAAATTAAACTATTGGACTACACCAAAACAAAAAGCTTTTGCATGCAACAGAAACCATCAACAAAGCAAAAGCACAATCTGAATGTGAGAAGATATTTACAAATGATAGATCTGATAAAGCATTAGTATCCAAACTATATAAAGAATTTAAACAACTCAACCTAGAATGAAACAAATAATCAAATTTTAAAATGGGCAGAGGAGATGAATAGATGTTTTTCCAAAGAAGATATACACATAGCCAACAGACACATGAAAAGATGCTCAACATTACTCACCAGAAAATTGCAAGTCAAAACCAAAAGATAAATCACACCTTTCAGAATGACTAACATAAAAAACACAAAAAATAACAAGTGTTGGTAAGGATGTGGAGAAAATGAACCCTGCTGCACTGGTGGTGGGAATGCAAACCAGTGCCGCTACTGTGGAAAACAGTTTTTTTTTTTTTAATTAAAAATAGAATTCTTATATGATCCAATAATTCCACTATTGAGTATTTACCTACAGAATATAAAAATACTAATTTGAAAAGATATATGCACCTCTATATTTCTTGCATTATTTAAAATAGCCAAGATATGGAAGCAACTCAAGTATGCACTGATAAGCAAATGGGTAGAGAAGATATGATACACAAACACTCCACTGGAAAATTAGCCATAAAAAAGAAGGAAATTTTATCATTTGCCATAACATGAATAGATCTAGAAATGTAATGCTAAGGAAAACAAGTCAGTTAGCGAAAGACAAATACCATATGATTTCACCATGTAGAATTTAAAAAACAAATGGTATATATATACAATGGAATATTACATGGCAATGAGAAAGAATGAAATCTGGCCATTTGTAGCAACATGAATGGACCTCGAGGGTGTCATGCTAAGCGAAATAAGTCAGGCAGAGAAGGGCAGATACCATATGTTTGCACTCATAGGTCTAACAGGAGAACAGGAGAAACCTAATGGAGGACCAGGGGGAGGGGAAGAGGGAAAGAGAGTTGGGGAGAGAGAGGGACGCAAAACTTGAGAGACTATTGAATGCTGAAAACGAACTGAGGGTTGAAGGGAAAGGGGGGGAAAGAGGTGGTGGTGATGGAGGAGGGCATTTGTGGGGAAGAGCACTGGGTGCTGTAAGGAAACTAATTTGACAATAAACTACTTTTAAAAAAGTGAATAAAAATTTAAAAAAAAGAAGAAAAAATAAATGAGCAACAATAAAAAGAGAAATAACAAAAAACAGCCTCTTAAGAACAAACTATAGATTGCCAGAGGGGAGGGTGTGAGGGGATGGGTGTAATTGGTGAAGGATATTAAGAGTACACTTGCTATGGGGCACCTGAGTGGCTCAGTCAGTTAAGGATCCAATTTCAGTTCAGGTCATGATCTCACGGTTTGTGGGTTCAAGCCCCATACTGGGCTCTGTGCAGATAGCTTGGAGCCTAGAGCCTACTTCAGATTCCGTGTCTCCATCTCTGCCCCTACCACATTCATGCTCTGTCTCTTTCACTTTCTCAAAAATAAACAAACATTAAAACCTACTCTTAAAAAAAAAAAAGAGTACACTTGCTTAAATGGACCATGAATAATATATAAGATTGTTCAATATAACACTATATGTTAATTATACTTGAATTTAAAAAAAGTACAGCAGCCGCTCTGGAAAACAGTGTGGAGGTTCCTCAAAAAACTATCCATAGAACTCCCCTATGACCCAGCAACAGCACTGCTGGGGATCTACCCAGGGGATACAGAAGTGCTGATGCATAGGAACACATGTACCCCAATGTTCATAGCGGCACTTTTTACAATAACCAAATCATGGAAAGAGCCTAAATGTCCATCAACTGATGAATGGATCAAGAAGATGTGGTATATATATACAATGGAGTACTACATGGCAATGAGAAAGAATGAAATATGGCCATTTGTAGCAACATGAATGGACCTCGAGGGTGTCATGCTAAGCGAAATAAATCAGGCAGAGAAGGACAGATACCATATGTTTGCATTCATAGGTCTAACAGGACAGACCTGGCAGGGGACCATGGGGAGAGGAAGGGGGAAAGAGAGCGG
>PISW01011616.1:0-39010 GCA_004023785.1 Mungos mungo
CCCCCCCCCCCGCCGCCCCGCATCTGCGGAGCCCGAGCGCGCCTGCGTGGGCCTTGCATTAGTATTCCCTGTGCAGACGCTGGCAAAGAAATGACTCACACACCGGTTGACTAATTTGAAAGTAAGCTGTTTTTGCTGCTAGTGGAAAGGTTCAGTGAATCTTAAAAACTAAGCGTTCTAGAGCTTTCCTTCTGCAGGGCGGGCGGCTCTGCCACCAAATGTCTCTCTGGTTGGCTTCACCTGCAGCAGCCACGGTGGGGGGACTGTGGCCAGTTAGTAGCCCTCCTCAGGGTGGCGGGGACACAGGTGCACCCACTGCCCAGGACACATGCTGGGGGGCTCGGGGCTGGGGCTCAGGAGGGGCCCACCTGCCACACCTCCTTTTGTGGGGGGATTGCACCAAGGGGGCGCATCTCCCCCACACGAGGGGGGCTACTATCCCCGCCTTTTACAGACAGGCAGTCGAGAGGCACAGGGAGGTCAGAAATTCATCTGAGGTCACACAGCTGCCATGGACAGAAGGCAGGGTTATGACCAGGGCTGCAGCTGGCTTTCCCAACTTAGGTCCCCACCTGGGGGTTAGAGAGGTGAACAGGGAGGGGGCTGGACATTTTACTCTGCCGAGGGGACAGACCTGAACAGACTGCAGAAGTTTGGAGGCTCTGGGGCGTGGGGGAGGCAGGGGTGAGAGCAGCAGGTGGCCCAGGGTGGGTGGCAGTGGAGAAGGGAGCGAGGGGGTCAGCAGGACGCCGGCACCGCCCAGGAGGACGTGAGGGGAAGAGCCGTAAAATAGACTCCTGAGAGCCTGCGGGGAGTAACTCATCCCCTCCAGGCCTGCGCTCCCCTGACCCACCCCCTGCACTAAGTGGTCCACGCCCCGGAGTCACCCTTCTCTCCTCCCTGACCTTCCTCACCGGCCGCACGACCCAGGGGTACTGCCCATCTGGTGCATGGCCGAGGGGAACCCCAGGGTGGGTCAGATGCCGCCTGCCCACCTGGAGCCAAGCACTGAGCCTCTCCGTGGGCACCTGCTCAGGCTGAGGGAGCCGGGGGGAGGGGGGCCTTGACCTCAGGAAGTGAAGTCACAGGCCCGATGGAGGCCAGAGGGAGAGCTCTCACACCCTCGGCTCTCAGGCCGCTGCCCCTGTGCTGCCCTTGGTTTGCTGCGTGCCTTGGGGGAGCGGGTCTGACGCGCCGTGCCTCAGTTTCCGCTCCTGCCCTTGCAGCAGGGCTCCAAGGTCATGTCGTGCCCCTCATCTCCGCACACAGCGGCTCCGACAGGGAGCCTCGTAACACACGCTTGCCGGGGCCGAGGCCCCAGGGCGGTGCGCCGGGCTCCCGGGGGGAGTGCCCGATCCGGCCGGCTGGGAGGCCCCCTGCTTCGGGCTCGCTGTGTGGCCCCGGGCGGGCAGCGCTGCCCCTCTGCGCCCTGGCTGCTCCGCGTGCACCGTGCCGATAACCGCGGTCCCGGTCTCCCGGGGACCTTGGGCGGCCCTGACAAGGGGGCCCCCAGAAGATGCTTGGCACGGGCTCCTGGCATCTTTAAGTGCCCCATTAGGGCTTGCTGTGATAATTAGGAACTGGCGGCGGCGTGACTGGCACCCGGCCCGGGGCGGGCTCGGCCGCCGGGCAGCCGCCAGCCCGCTCTGCAGCCGCCCCCCCCCTCCCCGGGGAAGAGGGGCAGAAAATTGAAAAACTCGGTCTAACCGGCAGCGCCCCGTCCTCCCCGGCGCTGAAACGCAAGCCAGAGATAACACTCTCCGGAATAGGTTTACCAAAGTCAACCCATCACAAGTGCGGACACGCTCGGAGATAAGAGAAGTCGTGAGTTCTTAATATCCTGCCCGGTGCGCGGGGGGAATAAATGAGGGCCGGGCCCCGGCTGCACAGAGCCCGCCGCGCCCCGCCACCATCCATCAGCCCGCGTGTCGGGCGGCGGCGCCGGTCCTGGGCTCGGGGACCATGGTAGCCATAGGGATGGAGTCGGATGCATCCTTTCAAAAATAGATCTGCTTAAAATTCATTAACTCAGACAACTCTGCCATAAGAAGCAATCAATTCCTTGAACTCTATAATCATGCTCCTCGCAGGGACCCTTTCCTCAGCGTCCGTGAAGCTCATAGAGACGGTTTGGGTCCCACGGAAGGAGGGACGCGAGGGGACGCGAGGGAAGAAGCGCCGCCTTGACGCTCCGCAGCCGCTCGGACCCGATTACTTCCTGCTGCATCCGTCTCTGGAGTGAGCGGCTCGGCTCGCCGGCTGGGGTGGGGGGACCGCTCAGCCCCTGCCCCTATGTTTCCCTTCTGGAACCTTCCATTCAACTCTTCCCTTTCTAGCCACCTGTCCCTCTGGACACCCCCTGGTTGTCCCTGGGACACCTCATCTCACAATTAAAACCTCTCCCTCTCTCCCCCCACCCTCAACCTTCGGGTCAGCCCCACCCTTTGGCCCTGACGGAAACCTGGGGACCCTCAGGGCCTCCCCAGCCACACGGTGGCCCCTCCCCTCTTCCCCTCCCCCAGAATTCTGGCTGCTTCCTGCCCCTGCCCGTCCAGTCGGAGAACCCCACCAAGGGGTGGGGGAGGTCGGATCTTGTGGGCTCATGCGGGTGGAAGCTGCTAACGCAACGAGGTGCCCCTTGTATGCAGACTCAAGACAAGTGCAGGAAAGCCTGGAAGCTTCCAGACTGTGTGCCCTGTGCTCACAGTTGATACAGCTCAGTTCGATCTACTTAACAAACATTTACCCAGTGCACGCCGTCAGCGGAGCATGGGGCCGAGCCCCATGGGAGCACCCCTCTGCTGCTCCCTGCCTCACCCTCCTCCTTGCCTGCACCTAGGTGCCTTCCGGAAGCTTCTCTGGAGACATATCCACCCGCGACCTCTCCGGTTTCACTCCAGGAGTCTCTGATGGGGGCAGAGCCACAGACGCCCTCACACCGTGTCCACTTTTCTGGCGACCTCGCCGCCATGACCCACGGAAGGGACATTTCCCAGGGACAGCGACTGCTCGGGGCACGGGCTGGGCGGCGGGGGTGTCCCGGTGACCAGAACACGTGGGCCCCAGAGGGCAGCGGCCGCAGCGGGGTAATCCCAAACCGGTGGCTGCCTCCCGCCCACTCTGGGCTCCTGACCGAGCCAGACCCACGGCTCATGGTGCGGTCCAGGCCGCAGGGTGAGGACGAGCCGTCGTCTTGGACCAGCTCTGGGAGCCCCCACTCATTTTTGCCCCCCTGATCCCGGGGGCTAGCTCCAAGTCATCATCGTAATAATGCTAATCAACCCCGACCTGCACTCCAGGGACCCACCCAGGCACGCAGGCGAGGGTGCACGCCCCCAGCCCCCCCAGAGCCCTCTGAGGGAGGCACGGCTATTATCCCCATTTTACAGATGGGGGAGTGAGGACACAGAGAGGTTTAGCCTCCAGCCAAGGTCACCCTGCTAGCGAGAGGGGTGCTTGAACTGCGAGGACGTGACCCGCAGGTGGCTCTCCCCTTCCCAGCTCGCCCGCCCCTTATCTGAGGATGGATGCGACCTCGCAGCCCCCGTGTGTATCGGTGGCTTCCTCCGCCCGTTCGCTGCTCAAACGCTGACCGAACACCCAGGCACTGGGGATTCAGGGACGAGCTGGACAGGCCCCGCCCCCGCCCCCGTGTCCATGCGGCCCCCCAGCTGGAAGGAAGGCATCTAGAGGCGGCACCCCAAGAGGCAGGTGGGGAGGGCCTCTCCGGGCCCCCGGCACCCCCAACGTGGGGGATGGGGGCGGGCTGCACCGACTGCCGCTGAACCCCCCCAGGAGACGCAGGGCTCGCCCCCGGGGTGGGGGGGCGCAGACTCACCCGCCTCCGGCTTTGCTCATATCATCTTTCTTGGCCACTTCTAATTTATCTGGCCGCTGCCGGGTCACGGGCTAAGCCCTCCTAAAGCCTCTGCCGCATGAAGTGGGGATGGAGAGCCTGTCAGCGGCCTCTGCGCCCTGGGACCGCGGCTCCACCCGCAAGCCGGGCACCTCGGCCACAGGCTGATCAGGAAAACTTTGGGAACTTAACTGGCCCAAGACTTGATTTTTTTTTTTTTTTATCCTGGTCCGGAGGCTGAAACCGTGTCCCCATCCGCACCTCCCTCTTCTGTCCCCCAGAGTTCTTCGAACCAAATCAAAAAAAAAAAAACAATTGTGAGTGACGGGGAAGCGAGTCCCTCTTGACTTGCTGAACACGTGCTCAGCCTTGGAGGACTGGCCTCCACGTCCGCGGCTGTGAACTGCTCTCTTGCTCCGATGAAAAGTGAACCTGTCCACCGTATCCTTGTCCTTCGTACTGAAGCCTGGCCCTCGCGTTCTCTCTGAATAAAAATAGCCACTCGGCCCTGAGGTGGAAAGCCAGGGCCCCCTCTGCCCCGGCAAAGCCCCCTAGTTCCCATCTGGACAGCAGAGCAGCTCCTGACACTTCTCCCCATTTCCTTCCGGGGTTTTCTAAAAGTGGAGGATTCGGGGTGCCTGGGGGGCTCAGTCGGTTAAGTGACTTCGGCTCAGGTCATGATCTCACGGTTCGTGGGTTTGAGCCCCTTGTCGGGCTCTGTGCTGACAGCTCGGAGCCTGGAGCCTGCTTCCGATTCTGTGTCTCCCTCTCTCTCTCTGACTCTCCCTTGCTCGTGCTCTCTCTCTCTCTCTCTCTCTCTCAAAAATAAACAAAACATTAAAAAAAAGTGGAGGATTCTAAACTCTGACTGTGGACATGACCGATCACCTGCCGGCCCTTCCCGACAGAGGCTGCCACAAGGACCCGGGGCCGGGATGAGGGTCCCACCTTTTGACGGTTCGATAGCATCCACGTTCCCTTCAAAAGCTCACGCTGCTGAAAACCCCAGCCCCGCTCCTTTTCCCTCTGAGATCTATCGTATTGACATGTCTTCATAAACGCAGCCCTAAACCCACTACGCAAAGATCCGAGGGAAGGGGCTAGATCCCCGACGTCCCCTCTGCCTGACGTAAGGGACTTGAGTGAAGTGGCACCTGGGTCGCTTAGTCGAACTAGTGGAATTAACAGCGGGCTCGTTGTCCAGCTCGGCCACCTCTTGGTCACACGTCGCGCAGTATCTGACCTTCCGGCTCGTGGGCACGTTCCCGGGTGGTCCGGACGTTGCCCGGAGGTGGGGGAACCCCCTGAAGGCAGCCGTCCCTGACCTGCCCCGTGATCCTGCTCACGGCTGCGGCGGGCAGCCCGCCGCTCGCTCTGTTCTCCGCAAACCCCTCCGGTGCTGCCCCTGCCTCCCGTATGGCCGGCTTGCCGCTGTCACGGCCAGGGCTGTTCTCCTGAACCTTCCTGTTGCAGGAACCACCGGGTTTTACCCAGTACTGGGTTCATCTCACAAGGACGAAATCCACCTTCGATTTTACTTTTTTTTTTTTAACAGATTTTATTTTTTAAGTCATCTCTACACCCACCGCGGGGCTCAAACTTACGACTCCGAGATCGAGAGCCGTGCCCTCCACCAACTGAGCCAGCCAGGCGCCCCAAAGATCTCATTTTTATTTAGTTAGTTGAAATTTTTTAAATGTTTAATTTTGTGTGTGTTAGAGAGAGAGAGGGAAGCAGAGAGAAGGTGACACAGAATTGGATGCAGGCTTTACGCTCAGAGCTGTCAGCCCAGAGCCCGACCCGGGGCTTGAACCTATGACATCATGACCTGAGCTGAAGTCAGATGTTCAACCCACTGAGCCGCCCAGGCGCCCCTGAAAAAATTTTTGTTTAACGTTTATTTATTTTTGAGAGACAGAGAGAGAGACAGAATGTAGGGGAGGGGCAGAGTGAGAGAGAGAGAGACACAGGATCCCAAGCAGGCTCTGAGCTGTCAGCACAACCCCGACGCGGGGCTCGAATCCACAACCCCCAGATCAAGAGTCTTTCACCCGAGCCAGCTGGGTGCCCCTGAAATCCACCTTGAAAACCAGTATCCAAGGGGCGTCTGGGGGGCTCAGTTGGTTGAGCGTCCGGCTTCAGCTCAGGTCATGATCTCGCGGTTCATGGGTTTGAGCCCCGTGTCGGGCTCTGTGCTGACAGCGCAGAGCCTGAAGCCTGCTTCGGATTCTGTGTCTCCCTCTCTCTCTGCCCACCACCTACTCACACTCTCTCACCTCAAAAAGAAAAAAAAAGAAAAAAAAAGAAAAAAAAAGAAAACCAGTATCCAAGCACCCCCTCCACTGGAATGTGGCTGCTACCTACGGGCTGCGCTGTGCCCGGGGGAGAGCGAGCCCTGGCGGAGGCAGCGCGGGGCCAGCACCCACCGTGCGCAGGGCCCTGCCGGGCACCACGCGGGACGGGCCGACGGCGCCACAGGCACCCCGTCCGCTGCGGACTGTCTTGTTCCTGAAGCGGAAATCACCAACGTGAAACGCACCCTTTGTAAATGAATGGGGCGGCGGCACCCAGCCCAGCACCTCCTCTCCTGCCCACTCCCGACGGAGCCGCCGGACCCATCAGGCAGCCTGACCCCACCCCTAACAACCGGCCGCTCGCCTACTTGCTGTCCCTACGCCTCCGCCAGGCACTTCCTGCCACCGTGGCCTGTGGCCTGTGGCCTCGGAGCCTGGCTGCTCTCCTCCAGCCTGCTCTCCAGCCCCCTCCGTGGCGCAGCAGGTGCGGGAGCTCCATCCCGTCCACGGCCGAGCAGTAGGTCGCTGTGTGGACGGACCACGTGTGTCTCTCCCGTCCTCTGTCCGTGGGCCTTTGGGCTCTTCCTGTCTTCTGGCTGCTGCGAGCATATGTGAACGTGTCTAAGTTTAGGGACTGTCTCTCATCCCCAATCCGCAGATGAGAAAACCGAGGCCCCACGTTTCAATGGCTTGTCCTCCCCGCCGGAGGCTGCAGAGCTGCGGCCTTGGGGTCTCCGTGGAGAGGCGCTCGCGGCCACAAAATAAGCCTCATAGTTTCCCCGCCTTCAGCCGTTCTTTGCACGTTCCCCGTCTTTCAACCCCGATCCTCCTTCTCAGTCAAAGATCCATGTTACGATTTAGTGAACTTCTAGAAGGTAACCCAGGGATGTTTCTAGAGTCCCCACCGGTGCCCCGTGTGACACACGTGGCTCACTGATGGGGCGAAGGCTTGATCCTCAGACTGGAAAGTGTGTGAGTGCGGGAGGCGGGGTGGGCCGGGGCAGGGCGGGACGCATGGCCACCGGGGGCACACAGGGGCATGGTCATGCCCGGCGCCAATCCCAGCTGGGGGCCAGGGGGCCATGGCTCCTTCTGGGGGGCGAGGGCACTGCAGACTCCTTGCTGGGTGGGCAAAGCCCCTGCCAGGAGGTGGAGGGCCGTGCCCTGGGCACATAGCAGGTGCCGGTGGTTGGCAGGAAGGCCGGCGAAGGCGGCAGGGACTGGTTGTGAGATGGTAAGACGGGCTCCTCCTGCTTTGGGCAGATGGGCTTTCGATGCTTCTCCCCATTTCCCGCCTGGGGAGAACGAGGCCCAGATTGTGCATCGGCTCAGGGGCAGGAGGCGGCTGGGCCCCCACAAATGGGTTTTGGGGGACCCTAAATCCCAAAGACACTGGATTCCAAAAGGACAAACTGGTGTTTCAGAAGCAGTGTGGGCTGTGTGGACCCAGGCACACGACGGGCCCCCTGGCTCTCCGCCGGAGCGCTCGGCTGGCCAGGGTTGGTGTCGGGGGGTCCTCTGACCCGGGAGGCTGGCCTCGCCCCCCCATCCCCCAGAAACGCTGAGTTCTCCAACCTCTCCGTCACTGGCATGCGGGACAGGGCACCATGCCCAAACGGACGACCCCACTTTTGCTGTGCTTGGGACTCGGCCCCTCGGAAGGGCACGTTTTCCCAAACTCCCTCCCCGCAAGCCTAGGTGTGCATGACGTTCCGGAAGGTCTGTCTGTCTGCCGCCGGGTCCGGCCCACCCTCCGGCCAGCAGCCACGGCGGCCTCTCTTCCCCAGGGTCTACACAAGTTTGGAGAAAGTAGGATCATGCAGAGGGCCCTCTCTGTCTCTGATGGCACGCTTTGTTCTCTTAACAGCCTTTTTGAGGTAGAATTTATATATATAATAATCACCCATCTTAAATGTGTAATTCGATCGTGTTTAGTAAATTTGCAGTAAATTTTAGAGCATTTCCAACGCTGAAAAGCCACCTCGCGGCCTCCTAATCTGTGTTTTGTGTCTTCGTGGCTGGGCGCTGTGCTCCCTGCTCTGTGAGTAATGACGGGCTCTCTCCGAGCACTTCACCCCCGACCAGGTTCTGAGGGGTGTTCTGAGGGCACGACAGCTGCCATAGGTCTCGTCTTTACTGCCCACTCACAGCCGTGGGAGCGGGGACCCAGCTCCGCTGAGTCGTGGGGTGAGCCGAGGCTCCCCGACCATCCTGGAGTCTTTGGGGGTGAGGGGGCCCCACATCCGCCGGCAAGCATAGCAGCAAAGGCGGACCAACCAAACAAGCGAAGCAAAGACTGTATTCAGAGCTTGCTGGAACGGGGGCGGGGAAGGGGGAGGGGTGGTTGGGCTCAGGCAGGTCACTACGGAGCCGTGGCCTGGGGAGGGTGGAGGTGGCTCGCGGGGGGTGGGGTGTCCTATGTGATGTGTCCGGGGGCAGGCATGGCTTTCTCTGGTCGGGTCCAAGTTGCAGGTGGGCACGAATTTGGGCAGCTTGAGCTCCTGGTCATGTCCGGCCTCTTGGAACCGACTGGCACAGGAGTCGTTGTTTAGCTGTCTGGGTTGTCACTGGGGGTGGCCTTCCGGGCTCCCGCACTCACCGTGGCCTGGCTTCCCGGGCCGGTTACTGTCTATAACGGGGTCTCCCACCAGGCTGCTGCGGGCCGTGGGACAGAGGTCTGTTTCTCTACCTGGTCTGGCCACGGTCCCTGCCGTGTACTGGGTCTCTGCCAGGTGTTCTCATAAGGGACCCGTAGAGGGGTCCTTCATAAGGGAAGAGGCACGAGCAGTCGGAGGTGAGGCTGGAGGCCTGCGGCCCCAGGCCGAGGATCCGGGAACCACCGGAAACTGGAGGAGGCAGGAAGGGGCCCCCCCGACGGCCTTCAGATGGAGCGCGGCCCGCGGACGCTTCGGGGTCTGACTTCTGGCCTCCAGAACTGTGAGGGAGTAAACCTCTGTTCTTCTCAGCCACCGAATCGGACTTGTTACGGCGGTCACCGGGGTGGATGCCCTCGTGCCCTGCGTCACAGGGTCCACATGGGAGGGGCCGGGGAGCGGTGGTGGCGGCAAAGCTGGAAGGACTCAGAGAGAGAGCGAGACCCGCAACACGGTTCCCAGCGCGACTGAGGCCGCATCCGCTCTTGCCTTCGTGCGTTATTTGCTCGGCCCCGAGATGGGTCAGAGGACTGAGTGTCGCCTCGGACCAAGCTTGTCCCCCAGGCTCGCCCGTGATCCCGTCTGAGCCCCTCGCCCCACCTGCGCAGGTTCTCGCCTTTGGTCTGTGCACCTGCACCCCTCCCCCATCCAGGCTGTCACCCTGAAACTCCGGGATTCGGGCTCTCCTCTGCTCTAATCCCCAGGAGTTGAGGTGAAATCCAGATGTCACACCGGGGTCGCTGATGATGGCCTGGCTTTGTTCTCCATCTTCGTTCCAGAGCGGCCTTAAAGTGGCTTATGGGACAGCACCCAAACAGCAAGGTAGCCTAGAAGGAGGCTGGGACTCGGGCGGTCAGGGCCGGGGGAAGGGAGGCCAGCGTGAGGCCCAGGGAGGACGCCCAGGGGCAGGCGGTGGCAGCCCAAGGGAAGAGGGGTCGCAAGCCATTGAGGTACAAGCCAAAGAGGGCTGGGCTGGGTCTCGGCGCAGGGCTCAGCCAGACAAAGGCACGAAGTCACAGCTCTGCCCGGGACAGAACCCCTCGGTCGACCCCATCTCTCTCCCTCCTGGGCTGGCCAGATCTTATCCAGGGGGTTGGGGGGTCGTCTGGTTTTGTTTGTCGTTGTCTTTCCCTTTGGGGAAGCTTTCCCTGCCCATCAGGGAGCCCCATGCCGCCTGCAGCGGGCTGGGAATTGCTGAGAGAGGGGAACTTTCACGCACTGGATGAGCCGTGGTGACAGTGACGACCTAAGTAGGTGGGGACTGACCCTCCCCCAGCCTCCAGGACACTCAGCGGAGGCCACTTCCTTTGAGGAGAAACAAGGCCAGGGCCCCAGTGTGGGCAGGGCCGAGCAGAAAGGAAAGGCGTTAGGTAAAGAGAGATCCCCAGTGACATGTCTCCTGCTCCTGGATCCAGCCATGCCTGATATCCTGACATCTTCGCCCAGACGTCACCGTTAGGTGGGTCAACAAAGCCCTCACAGAGTGCCCTCCAAGGCTGCTCACACCAGCATCTGCTCTGGGAAGGATGGGGCAGGGCAGGGGCAGTCTTTGGGGACTGCTAATACCTGTTTGTCTCATCTGTGGCTTTGGTGGCCTTTGGGCTGTGGTGGGGCCCAGCTGTGCTCCCTGAACTCGGGATCCTGTGCCCCTTCATGGCCTCCCCCCATGGACAGCAGGGCTGATGTTGGTGGTCCGTTTTAGGCCATCGGTACTGCCGACCACTGGTGGTGGGCCAGACCCTGTGCGGCTGCGTTTTGGGGACATGGCTGTAGTAAAGATCAGGACAGACAGGTACTGATCCATGGAGAGCGCAGACTACCGGGCTGGGTCAGCAGAGGCCCCCATAGGATCACGGCATGCCCCCCCCCCACCATGAGAAGCCGCTGAGGTCAGCTAGTCCAAGAATGAGACTATGGGGTTTTTTCCCCTTAGAAATTACTTTGTTTCTTTAGCGGGACACAGAGGAGTAGAGAATCCAGATCTTTTTCAAGCATTAACGTTTTGTTCTTAGCGCTGGTCCTTCCCCCACAATGGGGCTTCTCGACCTTGGTTCTGTTGGCCTCCGGGGCTGGATCGTCCTTCGTCGTGGGGGCCGCGCTGGACGTCGGTGTGGGCGTCAGCAGCATCCCTCCAGTGGGGTCTCCAGGCATTGCCGAGTGTCCCCTGGAGGGAACGACACCCCTTGGGCTGAGCAGCTGTCTCCCAGGGACTTCGGCCACCACAGTCCGGACACAGGAAGCCACAGCAGGAGAGAGGGTGGAGGAAGTTAATACTGTTTGGTGATATTTTTTATTGTAGTAAAATATAACATAAAATGCACCTTAACACTTAAAAAGAGCGCTGCTGGGTGGCTTTAAGTGTATTCTTGGCGTGGTGTGAGCACCTCCATCATTCATTTCCGGAACTGTCCCCTCCCCCCCCCGCCCCGCCCCCGCCGTCCCAGTCTCTCTGTCTGTGGCTCTGACTCCAGGCACCTCCTCCAAGGGGGACCAGGCAGGGTGTGTCCTGTGACCGGCCGCTTCACCCCCGAGACGCCCTCGAGGTCCGTCCGTGCGGCGACAGGGGTCAGCACCTCCTCCGGTGGTACGACCGCGGGCCGTTCGTCCGTCCACAGGTGGACACGCCGGGCCGCCTCTGCCTCCGGGCTTCTGTGAAGAAAGTGGCTCCGACGCAGGTGTACACGGATCTATGTAAGTCCTGCTCTCGGTCCCTTGGGTGCGCGCCCAGCGGTGGGCCGGCAGGACTGGTGTTCTGAGTTCTGAGGACGTGTGCTGTTTGGAAGCTAATTCTTTTTTTTTTTTTTTTAATAAATGTTCCTATATTTTTGAGAGTGAGAGAGAGAGACGGAGTGCAAGCAGGGGAGAGGCAGAGACAGGGAGACACAGCATCGGAAGCAGGCTCCAGGCTCCTAGCTGTCAGCACCCAGCCCAATGTGGGGTTCAAACCCACAAACTGCGAGATCGTGACCTGAGCCAAAGTCGGACGCTTCACCCACTGAGCCCCCCAGGCGCCCCTAGAGGCAGATCCTTGACGTCACAATTTCACAGTTGGCTTCCAAGGTTGGTCCACAGAGGCGAGAGGGGAGCTGGGGGCTGGCGGGCAGCGCACGGGCAGCGCTGAGTCATCACCAAGTCCCCAGCCTCAGGGATCGGGGGTGATAGGGGTCACCAAACTGAGGGGTGGCTTTTGCCACTAACAGGTTGGGTCCTGAGCAGCGCGGAATCACGGTGAAACAGAGTCACACTTCCCGCTTGCACGGCTGGGTCTGCGGCTTGAGACTCGTGCTGTTCCAGGGCCCAGGGCTCCCCGCTGCCGAGCGTGACCACGGGATTTCTATCCTGGAAATGTTTGCGGGATGGGGGCTGCCCAACACCTACGTGGACCGTAAAGAAGTTTCCAACAGGAAGCCGCGGAAGACTCAGTGGCAGCGCCATGAGTGCCTGTGCGTCCTCCAAGATCAACGCGGCCCCGAGGCCTGCCAAGGCCCCGAACAAGGAGGGCTTGCTGCCGGGGGCCGGCCGGGCGGCCGTCAGGGGCTGCACACCGTGGCCTCAGAACAAGGCCTTCAGTCAGGCCCGTCCGTCTGGGGCCTCCTTCGGGGCGGAGCTCAGTGGCAGGACCAGGTGTGCCAGAGGGATGCATAGAGGCCGTCTGTCTGTCTGATTGGGCTCATGTGGATGGTGGCGGGACCTCAGGGGCCCCGCAGAAGGGCTCTGGCATCGGTCATCCCCAAAGGTGGGGCCCCCACAGTCTACAGGGCTCTCTCAGGACCCTCGGGGAGAGAAGGCTGCGTGCTGCCCCTCACAGAGGAGGAGCTCGGGCTCAGAGGGAGCGAGGCCCCATCAGTGGGGACCTCAATGCTGGTGCCCGGCCCCCTCTCCTGGCGCTGCCCTGCGCCCGGGCGTGGCGTCCCGTCTGCTTCTTTCTGGCCTGGTTTGTATTGGGGTTGGGGCGGCCCTGGGGCCAGGGTGCAGGCGCTGGCTGGGGGGCTGGGGAGGGCTGAGCAGCGGCTCCTGAAGACCTTGGTTGCTCGGACTCTGTAGGCAGTTTGAGGAGGCTCAGCTGTCTCCTTCCTGCCACCCGACCCAGGGGGACTGAGAAGGGGGAGGCTGATGACAGCCCAGCTGGCTGTGCACCCTAGAGCAAGGTCCTTACCCTCTCTGCACCTCTGGTCCTGGACCCGGGGGGCCTCCTGTAAGGGGAGGCGGGGGTGAGACCAGAGGCGGCGACTCAGGTAAAGCCCAGCGGGACGTCCAGCACACGAGGTGAGCACGCAGTAAGTGTCCCCCGGAGGTGGGAGGGTCACGGAGGCTCTGCCGGGCGGGGGGTGGGGGGTGGACCTGCAGGGGGGTGTCTGCACGGCTGAAAGATTCAGAGGATCTTCCAGAGCCAGACTCCGCTGGGGAGAGGGGCCGAGGCTCAGGGGCGGGCGCAGCGCTGATGCCGGCATGCGGCTCCTGTCCCGCTGGGCACCCCTCTGGTGACTGTCTTCTGATGCCACCCAGGCAGTTGCAAGGGACAAAGAGAACTCGGGTGCTGAGCACACGTCCTACCTGGAGCCCAGGGTCTGGCTGGAGGCAGCGACAGGTTCCAACTGAGCAGATCCAACCCACAAGGGCCCTGAACCGGCCGACGTGCTGGCTGGGCACGGAGACAGAGACACTGGGCCGGGTGGGCTCCGGGCTCCGGGCCGATGCCCACAGCGGGGCTCGCCTGAGCACAGGGCGAAGCCACACGGTGGGTTGAGTGTGTTTAAAGAGGCCTGGCGGGGACCCCAAGGCACCTGAGGGACTCGCCAGCTCTCCGCCAGTTGCTGACACTCAGGTGCCCACATGGTCTCCGACAGCGACGCTGGGAGGGGGGTGGGGAGGCTGGGGACCATTGTCTGCAGGGGTGCGGCCGCTCTGTGCTTCCAGAACTCCTCACAGACCTGGGAGAACAGACAGGAGAGGAAGGGGCGTGAATCTCTCTCCTCTTGCACAAAACAGGGATCAAGGGAGCGTTGGATGTGGTGCCTGGTGGGCACCCAGCCAGATTAGGTGCCTTCCTCCTTCCGAAGCAGGGAGAGCAAAGCCCTGCCCTGCTCACGGGTGGATGACTGTGCATCTGAGGATCTCCGAGGCTCTGTTGGCAGCAAAGGGCCAAGCAAAGCACGGAAGGTGGTGGGCCACTGAGAAGGGGCATTTGAGAGGGGCCTGCAAGAGGTGAAGGAGAGCTGTGCTTGGGGATCTGGCAGAGGGCCCTCATTAGAAGCAGCAGCATGTGCAAAGGCCCGGGGTTAGGAGCCTTCCTGGTGTCTGAGCTACAGGAACGGGCTGGTGTGGCTGGAGGGCAGAGAGGAAAGAGAGAGTCAGAAAATGCAGTGCAGGGTGACATACTTAGCTGCCCTGCAGGGGAGAAGCAGGGAGGCCAGCAGGAGGTCATCACCTCGATGTAGACCGGATGCTGGAGGCTGACACCGGGGGCTGGGCGGCATAGAGGGGAGAAGACATGATTGGATTCTGAACACATTTTGAAGATCAAACCCACGTGATTGACCAATAGCTGGGCTGTGGGGTGTGATAGGAGAGTGAGGAGGATGCTTCTGAGCGTTCTGGTGGGAGCAGGGGGCGCAGAGGCGAGTGCTCGCCCCGGGGCGTGAAAGTGACGGGGGGGGGGCGGGGGGGCTGGTGGAGGCGCATGGCCAGGCTGCTGAGCCCACCTCCAGCTTCCCAGCTGATGGTCCTCCCAGGGCTGCCCCCCCAACCCCAAACCAAGAGGAACTGAGGCTGGGGGAGGGGGTTCTGGGGAGAAGGTCTCCGAGCCTGAGAGGCCAGGGTCAGCCTGCGGGCAGACGCTGGGCAGCCAGGAGCCTGCGCCCCCCGGAGACCTCGCTTCCAGCACCAGCGAGCCCACCGGACGCGGCACCACGAGGCTCGAGCTGTCTCCTCTCACGCTGTGTGTGCACGCTCACAGGCGCGCTCACACTCGGGTCCTGAAGGTGGTGATACTCGCCAGGTTTCGGTGACTTGCGTTTTTCTCTTTATCCTTGTCTCTATTTTCTAAATTTTCTTTTTTAAAATTTTTTTTAACACTTATTTATTTATTTTTGGGAGACAGAGAGAGACAGATCATGAGCAGGGGAGGGGCAGAGAGAGAGGGAGACACAGAATCTGAAGCAGGCTCCAGGCTCTGAGCTAGCTGTCAGCAGAGCCCGGCGCGGGGCTCGAACCCACAAACGTGAGATCATGACCTGAGCCAAAGTTGGACACTCAACTGACTGAGCCAACCAGGCGCCTCTACTTTCTAAAGTTTCTAAAACAAACAGGGGGCAACCCCCCCCCCCCGCCCCTGCCCCCGTCCCAGGCCTAGCCAAGGGATCTACTTTGTTTCCCTTAAAAGACGCCCATCAGCCCATCAGGCAGACAGAGATTCCACTTGTGAAACAGTGTTGCGAGGAACGTATCTGAAACAGGACAACACGGTCAGACAGGGCGAAGCCACCACAGTCCCCTTCTGCTAATCAGCAGCAGCGCTCCCATCCCCGGGTGTCCTCAGCAGGAATGATCCTCATTGTCACCGCCGCCCCGCGCTGAGCGTGCTGTCGGGTAGCCATGGATACTGGTCTCTGTTGAATTTGTATAAACAGAGGGAAATATTTCTGTGTGAGAACCGACAAGAAACAAGATCACAGATGAAGTCAGGTCCCTGGCATGCAAAACACAGCCCGAGGAAAATGAACAGAAAAAAGACTGGAAGGAAATGCAGTGTGGATGTTGTCTGAAATGACGAAGACTTTGCTTTCTTCTTAGTTTTCGGCCTTTTCCGACGCGGTCTTCACACGCGGGTCCTTCTTTGAGAGAGAGAAACAACTCCAGTGACTTTGCTTCTAAGCAGCCTCCTGGTCCTCGAAGCCCGGGAACTGCCAGCTTCCTGGCCCGATGTCGTCCCTCCTCCCGCTCAAGGTGTCCGGTCTCATCCGTGCGGATGCCCAGCAAACAGGGAGTCGGGAAGCGAGCTGCCCTCCGGGACCCCTCAGCCAGAGGGGACCACCGCCATCTGCACTGCCCCCGACGCGTGCTGCGGGGACGCCACCCACAGGCCTGGGACACGGTGGAAGGTGCCAGAGCCGCAGGGCCCTCACCTGGTCACCGGGCCCCGAGCTGCCCCGAGGGGAGAGCAGGCGTCAGTTACTGGCCGAGGCCTCTGGGTGGCTCCACCTGCCCTAGGCTTGGCCATGGCCCGGTCCCCTCCTGCCTCTTGCCCCTCCCAGCTGGCTCTCAAATGTCTGTCCTCTGGGCCAGCGGCAGCTGAGGACCTGAAAGCCACCGGCTAGGGAGGCCTGGAGATGTTTCTGTCCTCGCTGTAGCTGAAGGGGCCGAAAATGACCCTGGGCCCCCAAATCCCTACTTGTTGGGAACAGAAATACGTTCGAAGTACAGTCGCTTTCCTGCCGAGAACGTCAAAGATCTGGGGCGTGAGTCATGGGGGGCGGGGGGGCCTGGACGAAGGTGGGAAACCCTGACACGTGGGGGGCGGGCAGGGCGGATTCTAGGCCCCAGCGGGGGGACAGGGGGCAGTGGGTTCTTCTCGCCCCCCTTCCCCCTCCCGCCCTGTCCCACAGGATGGGGTTGCCACTGACGTCTTCGCTGCCCCTCTCCGCCCTCCCACCCCTCCGGGTGCCCCTCCTGGGTGCCCCTCCTGGGCGCCCCTCCAGCCGGGGTGGCCAGACCTTGGGCCGTCTGGACGCCAAGGCAGCCGTTTGGTTGGGCTTTGCAGCGGCGTGATGGGAAGGTTTATTGACCAGGCCCTGCAGTCTGGATTGTGTCTAGGGCAGCTGTCTGCGCTCGCTCCCAGGAGGGGTGACCACATCCAGCCACCTGGCTGAGCTTGCTGGGAACGGGCGTCAGGAGCTGTAACTGGGAGGCCGGGGGCCGCCATGGGGGCCTGTCAGGGGGCCCCCTGCATGCAACTGCAGGCCCCGTGATCTTGAGACAAAGGCCTCTCTTGTCACCGTGCCCCCCCTCTCCGGAGTCACCTCACCCCAGGCCTGACCAGCCCTGGGCCACACCCTGGAGGCCTGCAAGGTCCATGGGAGGTGCCTGTGCCACCCCCGGAGGCCTGGGCTCCGCACCCACCCCCACGGAGGGGGGGGCTGGGCTCCGCACCCACCCCCACAGAAGCGGGGGCTGGGCGGTCGGGAGGAAAGACTCCGATGTATTGTCATCTTAATGCTCGCGCAATGAGGTGTGAAATTCTGTGTTTCCAAAATTTGTTATCAGCGGAGCTCCGTGTCCTCGCGCGGGCCGCATTGAGGAAATTTGGGAGAAGCGGTGTGATTGCCGTGACAGGAGTTATGACAAGCCGGTGGCTCCATGGCTGGGAGCGCTCGATGGGGGGGGATTTATCACTCCGGAGAGAGCCTTCAACAGGCCTCATTAGGCTGGAAACGATAATGAATATGTCCCCTTCACCTGTTTTCATTAATAACGGCTCCCCTCTTATCTTTTTGCCACACGTACCATTCTTTGATGAAACGCATCCGCCCGGGGAGGGCGGGAGCGCCGCGGGGAGAGGGGCGCCCGGCTCCCGCGCCCCCCGCTCCGCCCCTCCGCCTCCTCCAGCCTGGGCCGGCAGGGGGCGCCGCGGGCTCGCCGACAGCCGCGAGGCCGCGGGGCAGCTGTCCTGCCCTTCAGGGCCGGGCGGGGCTGGGGCAGGGGCCAGCTAGACGTGCAGGGAGGAGCCTCAAGGCTTCTGGAAACTTCCAGGCCTTTACCTCCTCTCTGCTTCCTCCAGCCATGCTGGAACCTTAGCCAAAGGCAGACCTTCCCTGGGCGTTTCTCACGATTTCTTAGAGGGAAGACAGGGCTGTGGAAGTGAGCGCCTGCAGAGGGCCAGGGCGCCATCACCTCCACTGCTCCTCCTGGCCCCCCCCCGCCCCCCGCCCCTCCTCCGGGCCCTGCTTGGGTTCTCCTGGCCTCCCCAAGGCACCCAGCGGGGGCCCCTTTGCTGGGTCCGCCATCCCTGCCCCCGCAGCGGTCGCTGGAGCTTTTTAAGGCTGCGACCTTGTCTTTCCCCCTCTCAGAGCCTGTCTGAGGCGACCCCCTGACTCTGCCCAGCAGCCTGACCGGGCAGCCCCTCCGACCTTCAGGGACAGCTGCCCCCCTCTCCCCAGTGGGTCTCTGACAAGGCTCCCAAAATAGCCAGGCACGTTGGCGCCCTGGCCTTCCCTGGCTCAAGCTCCTGGCGCTGCTGGGAAGGCCTCCCCCTCCCCTGCATTTGGCAAACTCATCTGTACCCTTCAAGGCCCATCCCCAAGGTCACCGCCAATGGGAAGCCTTCCAAAGAAAGGCTCTCAGGCCCTGCCCAGGCCACCTTGGCACCCAGGCAGCTCGGCTAGTGGGAGAGGGCTTCCCGCCCGGGGCAGGGTGATGCCGCTCAGGGGGCTTCGGGTCAGACAGGCCCTCCTGTCTCTCCCCCTCTTGGCACCACTGGCTGCCGGCTACCTCGGGGCACGTGGGGGCAGAGAACGGACGTCAACGTTCGTACTGGTGTCGTTTCTACCTAGCGGGTCGGGACGATGAGGCCCAGGGTCCCCACCGTCTGTCCGTCTGTCTGTCTGTGCTCTTCTGCACAGCAATCCCCTCCCTTCTCTGAATCCCACCTTCCTCCTGCAACGGGGAGCTCACTCCCCGGGCCACACTGAGTCCTAGCTGGGATCCGCACCAGGCGACCCGGCGGGGCCACCCTAGACCCGGGGAGGAGGTGCAGACGTGGCCACTGTGTTCGGGGGCCCCCCGTTCTGCTTGGCTGGTGGGCCCACTAGGCCAGCCGGCCTTGGAGACCCCTGGATAAAGCCACAGCCGGGCCTTTGCCTGTCATCTTGCTCAGACCTAGCCTTGTAGGATGACAAGTGAGGGGCTTGAGGAGGGGTCCTCAGGAGGAGGGGTCCTCAGGAGGAGGGGACAGTGCTGAGGCCCGGAGGCGGGGCCGCGTGGGCGGGCGGAAGCTGAGAGCAGCGGCCGTCAGCATGGCGGTGGTGTCGGAGGGACTGGCGCTGGGGGGGCAGAGAGTGGGGGGGGATCCTCACTGCCAGCCTGGTTTGCGACAAAGTTGCCAGCACCAGGATGCAGTGGGGAGAGGGCCCCAGGGGCCCGATGGTCTTTGGGTTTTGTTATCAGCACCCCCAGGCCCTGAGTGGGGAGTCCAGCCTGGGCTGTGGGTACGGTAACGGGCCGGCACTGCTCCGGCTCAGAACCCGCGTGTCTGCACGGGCCTGCCCTGCCCCCCCCAGCCGAGGGCTCCTGGTGGCCTGTCCCCAGCCTGTGGCCCCCACCCCCTGGGCCCCGGGAACAACGTGAAGGAACCCAGCGGCATCTGGGCCGCCTTGCTGGGCCCTCTCCCGCCCTTTCCCGCAGTCATGGTCCTCCGACTTGCTAATTCGTCGGTAGCGACACACCCCGAGAAATGAGCCCGTCTTGGTGACTCGGTGCGCTTGCCAGCACTCGCCCCACTGCTTCCCAGCAGCGCTTGCAGGAAGAAGCCAGCGGCTCCCCTCTCTCGAGGAAGAGTCACCGCAGATGTTTTTACAAAGTCACGGGCAGGGAACATCGGAATAAATGCCACGATTCACGTCTGCAACCCCCTCCCCGCCGGCTCCTGTCCTGACAAGCCAGGGGGGCTGGGGAGGAGGCGGGCAGATGTGCGACCCGGGAACGTGGCCAAACGCTTTGTTCAAGACAGCGCTCCTATCACAGGCAGAACTAAGTGGCACGAATTGCTGGGGAAGCCCCATGACAATCAGGGGCTCCGGGGTGCCCACGGGCCGGCCCCCTGGCCAGTCATCGCCTGGCCTCCCCCAAGCAGGTGGCCTGGCTCCGGAGGGCGGGTGCACCGGCAAGGAGGCTCCCTCACCCTTGGGAGAGGCTCGATTACCCCGAAAGCTAACGGGGCACAGACCTCATTATTGTGATAACAACCATTAGTGGGAGTGCTGATAACCAGGCCCTGGCTCCCACACGCTCCCTCCAAGCTCAGCCCCGCAGCCTAGCCAGAGCCCGAGAGGGGGCGCTCAGAGTGGGGGGTGTCCTTCGCCCCATCTTATGGACACTGAGATCCAGTGGGGTTCAAGACACCTGTTCCAAAGGCACCAGCTGGGCAGTGGCGGGTGGGACTGGGTGCCAGGCTCCTTTCTGCTAACCGGAAGTGCAGATCGGTGTGACAGTCCAGTGCGGGGATAGGTATTTTCAGGGCTTAGTGGCTTCCCAGGGTCCCCTCCGGACGGTGACCATTTCCCATTTTCCGGTAACCTCAGCACCGCCTGAGAACTGACCACCGCACCTCTCTGGTGTGTGTGTGGGTGTCTCTCGATATTTACTGAGCACCTACTTTCCCCGCCTCTGGGGAAACAGTCTACAGCTTACAGGGGGCTCCTTCCCCACAGGCGCCCACAGAGGGGAGGAGGAGTCTTGCCTTCAGGGAGCACTCCCCGCAACCAGGCAGCCTCTGGTCTCTGAGGGTGCATCCCTCCGGCAGGACGAGGAGCGAGAAGGGGCCGTGTGACCAGGAGGTCCAGGAGAGAAGATATGGAGCCTGGGCACTTGGGCTGAGGCTTGAAACCATGAGAGGAGAGGAGGGGGAGCAGGAGAAGGAAGGACTCCTCCCTGTGAGAGCAGAGCGGCAGCTGGGACAGGTCCCCCGGGGTCTGCCTGGGGGCCACGGAGACGGGCACATCCGGAGAGGAAAGGGTGGGCTGTAGAAGGGGAGAGGGAACTTGCTGGCTCCTCCCAGGGCTTATGATAACTGACTGCAGTTAACCCTCCGGCCGAGGAGGAGGAGAGAGAAGCGAGGGGTCTGTCATGGGACCAGGAGACAGAAGACAGGAGCCAGGGGACATGCAGCGTCGGGACCCGAGCCCCTGGCTGGCAGCAGAGTGCCCAGAAAAGAGACCTACAAACAGCAGCCACTGGGCAAGATGGCCGTAGACCCACCTCCCTGCCTGACCCTAGCAGAGGGACGCACATCCATGGGGGACTGCCTGGAGGACGCAGCAGGGTCTGTCTGAGATGGGGCCAGGCTACAGGGAGGTGTTTGTGGGATGGAGCTCCTGCCGCAGCCCCCAGGCGCCCTTGACTTTCTGGCAGGTGCTGGGCCCAGACGCAGTGCTGTTTTGGGTCCGCAGAGGCGGCCTGGGTGGGAAGGACCCTCCCTGGGATGGAGCCAGACGCAGGGGGTTCTCTCCGCAGCCTCGGGGCCATGTTTTAATTAGCCAAGTTCTCAGATCATTGTTTACTGCTCCCCACGCACGGAGGGTTTATTCAAAGCTGGGCCAAGTTAAAAATACCAGCGACAGGGATGTGCAGGGGCTGAGGGAGCCCCAGACGTGGGCGCCCCACCTGCAGGAGGCAGGAGCAGCGCCCCTGGAGGGAGCCCCTCCGTCCAGCTGGGGGGCGAAGGGTGGCCCTCTGCAGCCACGCCAGCCCCGCTTCGCCGGTGGCGAGTGCAAGTGTGAGACCAGACCTCGCGACCCTGGGCGCCAAAAAGGTGTGGGAGCTCGTGTGCCGTTGGACATGGCAATGGGCTGGCCAGCAGCCCTGGCAGATGCCCTGAGGGTGAGTACGGGGACAAGAAGCCTGTCAGGCATTCCTGGAAGTCTCCTGGAGGAGGTGGCCCTCAGCACGGGATGGGCGTGAGTGCTGGGCATTTTGAATGAGACCCAGCATGAGGGGGGCACAGCGTGTGGCATGCCCTGCTCATGGACAGATGCTGGAGGCCGGGGCAAGGAAGCAGCCTTCGTGGGACACGCATGTGGACAGGGACAAAATGGGGGTGCCCTCCCCAGGAAGGGGCTCTGTCTTGTCCAGGCTTCCCAGAGAGCTCGAGTCAACGAGTCCATGGACAGGGAGACACGGAGCCAAACCCAGCTCCACCCCCATCCCGGAGGGAGTGTCCAGAAGGAAGGATGCCATGGCTCTTTCTAGGGATACTAGATGGCTACCTCCCGGCTGAAACTGGACTGTCGTCATCGTCATGAGATTGATGCCACACACAGTCCTGGTTGCCAGGCCTCAGTTTACCCACCTGATGAGAGAGAGAGAGAGAGAGAGCTCTCCTATCATATGGTGCCATCCATCCATACACCTCTCCATGCATCCACCATCCATCCATCAAACCATCCATCCAACCATCCATCCACTAATCCATCCATCCATCCATCCATCCATCCATCCATTCATCCACTAATCCATCCAAATCCATCCATCCATCCATCCATCCATCCATCCAACCATCCGACCATCCATCCATCCATCCACTAATCCATCTATCCATGCATCCACCATCCATCCAAATCCATTCGTTCATCCATCCATCCAAATCCATTCATTCATCCATCCATCCAACCATCCATCCATCCATCCATCCATCCATCTATTCATCCAACCATCCATCCATCCATCCAACCATCCATCCATCCACTAATCCATCCATCCATCCATCCATCCAACCATCCATCCACTAATCCATCCATCCAACCATCCATCCATCCACTAATCCATCCATCCATCCATCCAACCATCCATCCACTAATCCATCCATCCAACCATCCATCCATCCATCCATCCATCCACCCATCCATCCATCCAACCATCCATTGTGTATTCACTCAACAAACACTCTCTGGGCCCTTACTACATGGCTACGGCCCAGAGGAGGATCAGACGTGTGCTGTGGCCTCCAGAGCCTTCACCACCACCTCCCACCTCGCTCACTGATGTCTAAAGCAGAGCGTGACAAATGCTGGATCCGGAGGAGTAAATAAAATCAATACAAAAGCACTTTGAAAGTTAAAAGCACAATTAACACACATGCTCCGCCTCCAGAGACAGTGCTTCCTGGGGCCCCCGGGCCGCCAGGGGCTTTGGTCAGGTGCATGGGTGCGGGAGGGGGGATCACACAGCACCTCCGATGGCCAGACGGCCACTGGAGGCGGGAAATCAATCACAGCACGCGTCCCTTTAGTGGAGGTGTCCTTCAGATCCTCGCGTGCCTCCCAGACCAGGAATCGCGGAGGAGAGACCATGTCTCCTTCTTCAGTTAGTCGCTGATGCCCTCACCCGCCGTCTGCAGGCGCTCTGCCCGTACACACCCCCCGGTCTCTCCATCTTTAACTGCAGACACACACGTGCGCGCACCCTCACCCACGCACCGCTTTCCCCAAAACGTAGATCTTTCCTCTCGCTCCCTTCCGGCTCACGACCACAGCGGATGGCGTCCGATGCTCGCCTCCTACCGCCACAGCCCCTGCGGCCATCCCCGTCTGCCCCGGAGGTGTCCCCTGACCCATCCCCGTGGCTGACTTCCCAACCTCCCTCTTCACCGATGCCCCACGGCACTGGGGACCAAGGCCTCCCTTCCCTTCCTCCCTTCTTTTTCTCTCTCGGTGTCCGACGTGAGGAAGCTGGAGGGGAGCAGTGACAAAAGCCTCTCGGTTTTTGTAAAGATGGGAGATGGGAAGCAGGGTGTTTCTGGGTGTCGAGAAAGGGACCCTGTGCTGACAGGTAAGCGCTGAACATTTGGAACAGGGAGGGGGGATGGGGAACCGGGTGAGAGGAAGCCCCGGCCTCGGGCCCCCCCCACCCCTGAGTTTGGGACCGCCTCTCCTCTCTCATTCCACTGATTCTCTGGGTTCCTCTTCTCCCTGGCCCGACCTCCGGTCTCCACCACCCCGTCCCCGCGGCGGTCTCAGCCCCTCGCGCCTCTCGGCATCTGCACCCATCCGGGCCATCGAGACCACAAGCCCTGGCCCAGGCAGAGCGAGAAGTCACAGCCGAGGAGAGCCAAGTGGGGAAACTGAGGCCCGGGAGAAGATCCCCCAGGTCCTACCCAAATCCGGGCGCCTATCACCCAGCCCGCAGCAGGCTCACCGCCAACATGGCGCTCTCCAGACCAGAGTGGGGGCTCAGCTCCTGTGGTGGGTGCAGGCGCCTCTGCACCCCGGGGCCAGGAGAGCCCTGCAGCTGGGCACTGCTGCGGGTCGGTGAGGGCCGAGGGCACGAGTGCCCCAGCCAGAACACCCAGGTTCCGAGCTCTGCCCTGAAGTAGCTTTCCAGCCTCAGTTTCCCTGACTGAGATGGAGACAGTTGGGTTCAATGGTGCTCTGAAAGGAGCTCTTTCTCTGGTCCTTCCGGCCTGTTCTGTGCTCCTGGCTCTGTCCCCGCCACTCCCAGCACTGGAGAGGACAGGGGCAGTGGCCACAGACTGGGGCCTCCTCATCCACTGCCTTCACCCCCCCCCCATTCCTGGCTTCCAGTTCAGCTGATGGCTCCTCCCCCCTCCCCCCTGCAGGCCCCCAGGGTGACTGCCTGCTGCTCCCCCTGCAGCTTCCTCACACCCGACCCACAGCTCCGTAAATAGTCCTTTATTAAACCCTCCAGAACCAAACGCCTTGCTGCTAGTGCCATCTGTGTCCTGCTAGGACCCTGCCTGAATCCCGCGGGGCCTCCCCGCCCCTGGTCTCCGAGCTTACGCACGCTGTTAGGCAGGAGGTCGGCACAGAGCCCCAGGGACGGACTGCTGTAGGTGCCGGGCCGTGTTTAAGGACCTCAGATGGTGACCGGCCGCGGCCTGGCCCTTCTCAGTCCGGGTCCTGTGGCGTCACTGCCGTGGGGGTTTCAGAGGTGCGGCGGGACCAGACCCAGGGCTCCTGTTAAGGGCCGGCGCTGGGCACTTCCACAGGGTGGAGGGAGGCGGTGACTGCCCCAAAGGGAGCTCACAGGGGCCCAGGGTGCTTGAGCCTGTCCCCCCTGCACCTGCTCACGCCCAGGCACCTTCCCCTCTGGGGCTGCCTGGCCGTGTGCGCAGGGAGCACCGAGAAAGCCCACGCACGACCGATCCCCACCTTCTCTGGCTGTCGGGGAAAAACAAGCCGGTGCGGACGTGCTGGCCCCCCCCCTCCCCCCCGCCCCGCACGGCACGGCACGCGTGGATCAGTCGGCCCGTTGCGGGCCTCACACAGCAAAGGCTGCCCGAGGAGGAGAGGCAGAAGCAAGTAAAATACAATCAGAAATAATTGGCCCATCGGAGAGAGGCAGGGGCGAGGTGCCGGAAGAAACTCATCCACAGGCTGGAAGAAACCTCTGCCAGGAAGAGGGGCTGCCCGGGCTTTAAAAAGACCATTTCCGGTCCCCAAGGTGCCCCCACGCCTGCCAAATGCTTCCTCATCGATTCCTTGATATGAATGTGCAATTTGGTTCCACAAATAATGAGAACCTGCCGTGTGCCTGGTTCTGAGCGTGGGGCCCTGGGAGAGCCGGGAGAAGCTTCGAGAAGGCAGACCTCCCTCCCTCCCTCCTTCCCTTCCTTCCTCCTTCCCTTCCTCTATCCCTCCCTGCCTCCGTCCTTTCTTCTTCCTTCTTTCCCTTCCTCTGTTCTTTCCTCCTTTCCCTACTTCCTTCTCGCCTTTCTTTCCCTACTTCCTTCCTCCCTTCCCTCCCTCCTTTCCTCCCTCCCTTCCTTCTTCCCTTCCTTCCTCTCTCCCTCCCTGTCCTCCCTCCCTCCCTCCCTCCCTCCTTTTCTCCTTCTACCTTTCTTCTATGAAAAGTTAAAACAAGACTCTAGAAAACAAATCTAGAAAACCTCTGTCTGACTCCTGCTCTCCAAGACCTAGAAGGCCCCGGTGTTTTGGTGACAGTCCGGTGGCTCGGGCCAGCGTGGTGGTGGCTAGGGTGGAGGTGCGGCCGTTGTTCTGTCGCGACCCCCCAGGACTCGGGCCCTGTGTGCTCAGGGGCAGGGCTGAGGGAGGAGGGGCTAGGTCTCGGCTTGGGCAAATGCAGGGCTGGGCGGCCCTCGAGGAGGCCTGAGGATGACAGATGGGTGGAGGTTTCGAGACTGGGGTCCCCGCAACCCTGGCGCCAGCTTTGGAGCAACACAGGCTGAGAGCTGGACTCCATCAAGCATGCGGCTGAGCAGGGAGAGGCCGGGGCTCAGAGGGGCTCGGCAGGGGGAGGCCGGGGCGAGGAGAAAGAAGGAGAGAGAGGGAAGTTGCCCGGCCCCAGGAAACAGTCTCCTGTCCCAAATTCCACTGTCGCTGAAGCAGGAAACAGAGGCCACTGCCCCAGTCCCAGCGGCGTCTTATTCCAATGACATGAATTTCTTCTCTGTTTTGAATCTGTGGGGTCTCTCGTTGGCCCTCAAGTGCACCATTTAGAAGAGGAACCTGGGGGCTCCCCAAAGCACTATTCGCCGTCCAGTCTCTGGGTTATCTGGCAGGGGCCCCAGGCCTCAACAGCTTTGCCAGTACCTTGCTGTGTGCCCTCGGGGGAGTCGCTCAGCCTCTCTGGACGCCGGCAACAAGCTCTGTGGCTAATAGAGGAGCCCTACGGATGGAGAGGGAGGAAGAAAGAACATTTTTGTGCCAGGATCCAATTAAGGCTCATTGAGAAAGACCAAACTTGACTTTGGACGCTGAGCAACGCCATGTGTGTTGGGTGGGGGGAGCCTGGGTCAGCCGGGGCTGGATGTCCCCGCCCCCCATCCCGAGCTGAAGCCTGGCTGCAAACAGCGAGGTAGGGCCTCCCGAGGCGCGGAGCGTCACCATAGGAACAGGCTCTTGGAGTGCCTGCACACAGGAGCCGGCGGGCGCTGGGGGAGGTGGGCAGGGCGGCGGGCGGCCGTGGGGGCGCTGGCTGTGTCTCCACACCTCCCACTCCTGGTGGCAGAACCGAGAGGCCCTGGCAAGGCGACAGCGAGGTGGGGACATCACGGCCACCCGAGGGGCCCTCCCCCCAGGAAGGCTGGTGTGGGGGAGCCAACGACCCCTGGGACTCATGGGTCACAGGTAACAAGAGGGCGCTGACCAGACATGGCCACAGGGCCTTGGCCAGTTGTTAGGACGCAGGACCTTCCCGAGGGGCCCGTGGTAACCCTCGGGGAACAACTTTGTGCCTTGTTCATTTATTCATTAATTCATTTAATCCACAAACACTTCATGAGCAGCGCTGCAGGTCCCGGGCCGCTGGGCACCAGCCTTGAAAGGCGCTGCTGGCCCCACTGGGGTCAGACTCGCGTGTGAAATCCACTACCACCAGGTCGGAGGATGTGTCCGAGGTGAACACGCGGCCCTCTGACCTCCCACCTGCCTGTCCCGGGGCCCTGCTTGGGCACCTGGCAGGGCCGTCCGCGGCCAGCAATCCCTAACGCTTAGGATGTAGGAGCGCGGCGAAAGCATTTTTGAGTATAATTGAATGAAGATGCTAATGCCTTCTTACAAATAGGAGAATAAATATAGTACGGGAACATCTTAAATTCCTCGAGAGCTGTGTGTTTTCACATCCCTTAAACTTGACAGGTGCGCCAGGCCCAGCCAGGATACACAGCTCTTTCCATAAGGCCCCAGACGTGGAGACGGAGGGGTCACTTTCTTTCCATGGTCACCTCCAACACCCCTAAGCTGGAGTTAGGTGGGGGTCCCTCTTCCAGAGGCGCGGGGGCGAGGCCTTCTGTTTCCGCTCCATCGCGGGGCACTTAGTTGGTGTCTCTGACGGGTTCGGGTAGCGGGGTCCTCGGGTGACGGCGGGGAGGCGGGTGCTTCAGGGGATGCATGGGGAGGGGCGTCCTGGCCCAGTGCCCAAGCCTCAATGCGAGTCTGGGCCAGACGCGTCCGGGGGTCGACCCCGGTATGAGAAAAGGGAGACTCCGGTTCTGGTTGTTGGCCAGGCTGGGGGAGGCCGCCACAGTTAGGGACAGTTAGAGGGCTTTCTGTCCGCATGCTGAAGGTGTTGTAACCCTGTCTCCAGCCTGACCCGGCCCCAGTCTCAACAACAGCACACTGTGGCTGCTGCATGCGTAGGGACAGAGGTCTGGCCACAACAACCCTGGCCAGTGAACTCCTACACACCCTGGGACACTCAGTCCCAGGACCCCCACCCTCTAGAGAGCGCTCAATCTCCCTTCCCCCACACCAGCTCCCCCTTTGGCTTACCGTCCTCCCTGGACTGGCCTCCATCTATCTCTGAGGCCTCTAAGGGTGAAGTCTCCTCAAGACCTTCGCCCCCGGCTTGGAAGTGAGGGGCCACCACTCCATCGCTGAGCACCCGGTCCCCCACTCACCCCCAAGTGGAGCCCGGAGCACACAGTAGGAGCTCAGCCGAGTCTGAGTGGATGAAAGACGACATTTAAAAGAAGTGAGCCTCCGTTCTATGGAAAATTAACTTCTGGGAATTTCTGATGAATGAAGAATTACTGTACTTTCTGCCCAAGCCTAGGTCGACAGGCTAAGTGATGAAAAGACTCCTTTTTCCTCTGGTTGCGATCCCCCCCCCCCCACCTAGGCAGGGGTGCGGTTACCTGCGAGGTGTGGGGGCGGGGTGGGGAGCTGTTATTAATCCTCCTGGAGACCCCCAGAGCTCCCCACGCACACGGCATGACTCAGTGGCGCCCATTAAGAGGGTAATTTGATTGATGACGTGGACAATTAGACTGGGGGAACGTGACATCCATGTCGATTCCAACGGCGAGAAAGGAGGCGAGAAAAAAACCTATTTTTGAAAGCTACCATCGATGGGCGGTGGGAAACGTGGCCGCGTGGGTAGGGGGAGAGGCGTGACCCCTCGGAAGCCGCGGGGCCAGGCCCCCGCCCCGCGGCCCTGCGCCTCCCACGGGGACACTTGCGCCCCCGCTCCCTCGCGTGCGCCGAGGCCGCGGAGCCTGTCACGCGCCTCCCCGGGCCCCGCCACGAGGCCCGGGCACCAGGTGCGCTCCGCGGCCACCTTCCCCGCTCTCCGCTGGGCCGAGCGCCACTCCAGACTGAAGAGGCTTTTCTCTGATTGAACTTGAAACCAAGTCGTCGTGTTCGTCGTGTTCATGTTCTTGAGCCTAAATGTACCCTTGTGCGCCTCTCATTTTCCTCCATCCTCCGCCCCCGGGGCCCCCTCTGCTCCACAGGAGAAAAGAGACTCTCTCTTCCAAGCTGAACTCTCTAGCTTCGGGAAAGAATGGGGACCGTGGCTGCTGGGTATCTTTTTGGTGTTCTCACGGAGCCCTCACCGCCTCCCCCCACCAAGATGGCTGCTCGGCACTGCCATGCACCCACCCCGGGGAGATGCCCTTGGGCTGGTCCCAAGGTCCTCCCGGCCTGCCCGCCCTCGCCACCGCGCTTAGCAGAGAGCCCGTGCTTGGAGTCCCTGCTGCTCACTCACTGCTCACCCGGCTCAGAACCTCCAGCTTCAAGGTGCTTGCTGGTCTCTGAACCCCAGCCTTGGGATGCCCACCAGCCCAGCTTTAAGGAGGACCTGATAAGAATTCAAATCCAAGGGCACAGTCTGGGAGAGGAGGAAAAGGCAGGCCCCGCCTTCTTGCCTGTAGCCCTCCCTAACTCAGGGGCTGTGGCCTGGTGGTGGGGAGGTCCCTGCCCCCACCCGCGGTGTCCAAATTTCAGTTCCAAGACTCTCATCACAAGAGCTAAAGCTTTGGACGCCTGGAAGAGCTCCATCTCAGGCAGGGCGGGGGGGGGGGGGCGGCAGGGAAGACAGAAAGCATGGGGTTTGGGAGAGGGACAGAGAGAGAGGGAACAGAGGCATCTGTGAGTATTTGCCGGGCCTCAGTTTCTCCGACTGGATAATGTCCCACTAAGCCCGAGCCAGTGGGGATGCAGAGACCTCCAAAAACCACAACGCGGTCAGGGCAGAAACAAAGCCCCAGGCTTTGGAGATTCTCAACTGCAGGGGAGCGCACAGCAGATGTCAAGATGGGGTGGAGGCAAAGTCCCCCCCACCCCCCACCCCTGCAGCTGCCTTGCCCCCACTGTGCATGCCCAGGACTAGCTGGTCTCCGGGCCTCCCCCCACCCCCAGCTGGGCTCTGCTGGGCTTCCTTGATCAGCAATTCTGCCTTTAATCAAGTGGTCTGGTGCAGGCTGAGGGTAAAGTCAGCGTGTGGAGAGGGGAGCAGGGGTGAATGGGCGGGGGCCAGTCTGGAGAAAACTTCCGCCCCTCACAGGCCCCCTTGCCGCCCAGGTGCTGGCCTCCGGGGAGGAGAGTAAGACTCACGCAGCTCCCGCCTCCCGTTGCCATCCAGCCCCACAGTGGGCAGCTCTGGCCCCTGATACCTGTGTAGACCCCCGGCCACCCACACTCTGCTGACCAGGCAGCCAAGCATTTTCTGGGGGGCGGGGGGCTGCTCGCCTCCTTTGGGAGCCCTCTGCTCTCTGGCGGGGAGGGAATGAGAGGGAGGGACTGGTGCACAGATGTCGGGGTGCCGGGCTTCGTCCAGACTCCTCCAGCCCTCAGGTCTGCTTGCACAGAGAAGGAGTGCTGCCTTCTCCCCCAGGGTCCTGGTTGGCATTTTCATGCTCTCTCTGCACAGCCTTGAAGCTTGTGACAGTCATCGGCCTCCCCTCTCCCCGCGGCTCCTAAGCTACCCTTTCTCACGGTCTTGCCTGCTGAAAAGAAATCTCCAGTCTCCTGAATTTACAAACACTTTACTGAGACCCGCAGAAACCCACAGGCAGCTCCAGGCTCCTAGGTCAGGAATCGCAGAAGACTCCGCCCAGCAGTCGCCCTGCAGGGGGCTCTAAAGAGGGCCGGATCAGAACCAGTCTAGAAAGAACCTGCCCGCTGGGGTGGAGACGCAGAGGCAGCTGGTGGAGGAAGGCAGGAAGGGGCCACGCCTTGTAAACACAGCGGTTTTCTACTTAGGAAAACCCAAGTTCCCTCTGGGGACAGGTGTGCATCCCTGCCTATAGAAGAGGGGACTGGGCTCTGAGGTGACCGGCTGTGGGGGGGGGGGGGCCCTCGGGCAGGCAGGCAGGGGATGGAGCCGGGATTAGCAAGCAGGGGCCGGGCCGCCAAGGAAGTGCCCTTTCAGCCTAAGCCCCTGACATTTGGACACGAATGCCCTTGGGTAAGACTGGCCTCCTTAGACCTCCCTCCCTTCTGAGAAGCGGGGAGGGCTGCGGTGGGAAGGGACTGAGGCTGGAAAGGGAGGGGTCTAGCTGAAGGTGTAGGTGATGGCCCCGTCGGTGCTCCACACAGTCCACAGGGCATCTCGTGACTCCGCCTGGGAGGAGGCCCTCGCCCAGAGGCCCCCGCCCCTCTCGGTGTCTGGCTCAGAACCCAGCCCTTCCCAATCTGCCCGCTGCGTAGGATAATTTTGGAGGCTGAGGTCAGGGTCCTTGGAGGGAAGAAAGAAGTTGGGGGGAGGTTGGGGAAGCTGGGGCCATCTCCACTGGTGGCCAGTTGAACCTCCATGCCTGCCCCGCCGGCCACTCTCGGAACCCCTGGGCCTTGGGCAACAGGCCTTCCATCTCTGAACTCAAGTTCCTTCATTTGAGAAGACTCCCTGGAAGAGATGGGGGTAATGGAAAGGAAGGGGCCCAGGGTGGGTGCCTGGTCGGGGGCTGCTCCCTCCAGCCTGTCGCTCAAGTGATTCCCAGCGGCACCCCCAACCCCCACTTCTGGGTCCTCTGCAGAGAACACCAAACACCAAGGAAGAGGCACCTTCCACAGGGGGAGAGGGGTGGGGGCTTCTCTCGGCCTCTGTGGAGTCGGCCCAGAGCCCCTCCGGGGTCTCGGCCCTGGTCAGGGGCGCTCTGGCAGCTGCTTCCTTTGGGAGCACAGACTGGGGGCCTCAGTGCCCCTGTGTGCCCGAGGGCGCCCCGGGGCCTGACTTCCCACACCCATCTGGAGGATGGAGAGTATGTCCTCAAACCTGCCGTGACCCCCCAGGAGATGGTCTGAAGGCCAAGGCCCCCCACCCTAGGACCAAAGTGGCAGAGATCACACATCCCTCCGCAGTGGGGAAGGGGAGGCCGGGAAATGCGTGGGCACCCACCCCCTGCACCTGGAATCTATATGCAGATTAATTTATGCAGAGAAAGCATAAATAAATAAATGCGCCGTCTAAAGGCCCTGACCTCCTGGTCCCCTTCCCCAGGAAGGTAAACACCTTTCCTCTCCTTCTATCACCTGTCCCCACCCACCCCACCTTCCCTTCCCTCTCTCCCCCTCCAGTGGCCTGATCAGAACCGGGGCCAGTTGGATCTGCCCAGGGAGAGCCTCCAAGTCCAGGCTGGGGGCTTTTGCCAGGAGTTCCTGGGAGGGGTGGAAGTCTGGCAAGGTCGGCATCCCCACCCCCAAAACCCCCGTGACTCCTCTGGAGGCCTCCCAGTGGGTCCGGAATATGTGCCGAGCGCTCACTGGGCAACTGTGTGTGTGTGTGAGTGTGTGAGCCGGTCCACATGTGTCACTGCGGGCAAAGACGGATGTGATGGGGCTGGCGTGTGCGTTGGTGACACTACATGTGTGTGGGGGTGAGTGTGAAACCAAGAGCCTATGCTCTGTGGGTCTGGGAGACGGCGTGTGCGTGTGTGTGTGTGTGAGTGTGTGTGTGTCTATGCCTCTCCGGCACGTGGCTGTCCACAGCATGTGAGGGCCTGTGTCTGCGTGCCCAAGGCCCTGACCGGATGCGGGCGTGTGCGTGGGTGTCTGTATGTTTACAAGGGACCTGCGTGTTCAGGTGTGCACGTGGCTGGGCGCATGTTGAAGAAGGCCCAGGGTTTCATAACTGCGTGTCCCCTGGCCTCCCTGCATGCCTGTGACTGCGCACGTGGTGCTCCCGACGATTGTTACAACCCGGCTTTGCACCACAGCGTGTGCTGGTGGTGCAGGGCGTGTGTCTGCATTTCCCTGCGTCTTTAGAGCCAGGGGGTAGGGGGTATAAGGCTTTCCATCAGGGCTCCCCCGAGTGCGTGTGTTTTTCCAGCGCGTTCCACGTCCCCGGAGTGCGCATTCGTGTTTGCCGGGCCGTGTGAACCATGGCCTGCGTGCTCGGGACCTTGGCCATAAGTGTTCTGGTGTTTCTCTGCGTGTTTCTGTATTCCGAGCGCGCGCTTGCGTCTTCCTGGGGTCCGCGGCCCGGGCCCGGCTCGGTCCCCGCCACTTGTCCTAAGCGGGGCCGCCCATGCGCGCCCGCGGGCCGTCCCGTGTACAGGACGTGTGCCCCTCGCGCGCGGGGTACCTGTGCCCGTCTAGCCAAGAGCGCTCGGTGCGCGCGAGCGGCTCCCCGGGCTGCGGCGGCGGGGGGCGGCCCCGCGAGGGGCGGGGGTCACCGGGACTGGCCGGCGCCGGCCCCGTGCGCGCGAAGGCGGGGGCGGGGGGCGGGGGCCGCGGGGGGGCCGCGGTACGAAAAGGGCGGCGCGCGCGGCGGCGGCGGCAGCTCGGCGGCGGCAGCGGAGAGCGCAGCGCGCAGCCCGGCGCAGCCCTGGCTCTCCCCCCGCCGCGCGCCCGCGCCCCCTTCCGCGTCCGCAACCAGAAGCCCAGCGCGGCGCCCGGAGCCGGACCTGCGCCCGCGCCGCTCCCGGGACCGCGACCCCGGCCGCCCCGCGATGACCGCGACCGCAGCCCTCCTGCCCGTCCTCTTGCTCCTGCTGGCCTTCGGCCACAGTGTCCATGGTGAGCCCCCCGCCCCACCCGGCTCCGGCGGCCCGGCTCGCGCCCCCTCTGGGGAAGCCTGCGACGCCCCCCCCACCCCCTGGCCGCCCGATGCCCGCGCGCCCCGTCCCGTGCGCCCCAAGTCCGACCCGTCCCGCCTAACCCTAAGCCCCGCGCGGTGCCGCCTCGCCCTCCCCGCCGCCCTCGCATGCCAAGCCTCGCCCTGGGGTCTGGGGGGACAGGGGAGGTGTGGGACCCCCGCCCTGCCCTCCGCGCCCCCCGCCCCTTCCCGCCCGCAGAAGTGGCGCTCGCAGGGGTGTCTGTGCGCAGACAGAGGAGGCATGGAGAAACGAGGTGATGCCCGGGAACCCGGTTTGGAAATGCTCTGGGGTGCAACTTTGGGGTGTCGCTGCGTGTGCGTTCGGGAACAGGTCTGTGGGGGGCCGCGGGGGGTGGCTGCGCCGTCGCAGCCCCGAATTCCCACCGAGGAGCCCGGCGCGAGCCCCTCCCGCGTGGCGTTTCTCTAGGTGAGGGGCTGCGACACCAGTCTGCAGCGGCCATCTGTCTCTGACAGGGAGAGAGTTGCCCCTTCCCGCAGTGCCCCCCGCCCCCACTGCGCCAGTGCTTGGGGAGGGGGGGCTGTCTGGAAAGCCGGGGAGCTCGACGAAGTAAATGCACACAGTAGGCGCCTAAGGAAGTGCCCGAATCTCTAAACAGTGTCCGAATTGCAGAAACGTGCTTGGCAAAAATCCTTGCGTCGTTTTAATACGACGAGTCTGGGGGAGGGAAACGGGGGATTTGACCTGCGTGCCTGGTTGGACTGGAGTGAGACTGTTAAAGAAACCGGGATGCCTTACCTGCGGGGCTGCCAGGCCAACCTGTCTGGCCTTTTCCAAAGCTGAATACCTCAAAACATGCTCCCCCACCCCATTTTGGCTCACCTGGCCAAAGTGAGGGTTTGGCCGAGTGCCCAGGGGTCGAATCTCTCCACTCACTGTCACCCCAGCCCATCATGTAGCATTTGAGGTTTCGTCATTTTGAGGGGGGAAGGAATTTAGGTGTGTAACCTGCTCCTGAGAACTAGGCAGTGTACTGTGGTCACCCCGTAACCAGGAACATGGCAGATTTTTTTTTTCTGAGTGTGTCGACGTGAAGCGCCTACTGTGTCCCCGGCCGGTGGGACCACAGAGGGTCTTTGGCTCTGTTTGGGGGAAGATGGGCTTTGTCTTGGCCTCTGGGCCTTGTGGGGTGAATGGTGTAACCTTTCTTGTGCCTCAGGAGCTGAGTGCTTCCCGGCCTGCCACCCCGAAAACGGGCTCTGCGAGGGTAACAATGTTTGCAGGTAACAGAGGGGCTCCCTGGAGGCAGCTTGTAGGAGGTCAGGGCAGAATCCTGGGGCGTCATCATGTCACGCAGAAAAGGGGGGGGGCTGGTTGCGCAGGGCTGCAGCAAACAGCTTCCTCGCCCCCGCAGGAAACGGGTGGGGGGTGGCGGGAGAGAAGAGGGCAGAGGGCGGGGGGATGGGGCGACAGCCACAGCTCCTGTCTACCTCACAAGTGGGGTGTGGGGAGAGCCCCTCGCAGGGTGAGCCCACTGCAGGCCACTGCGGCAAAATGCGGCGCCCTGCCAGGCTCTTGGGGACCCCTCTGCCCGGGCCTCTGTTTAAGCTTCTCTGTGCAGATGTCTGGTATTTGCTTCCTGGGGCCCGCTGGCCTGGGACTGTGCAAAGACAGACCCCCCACCCCAAAGGGACCCTGGCTCTACAGAAAGCAGCCTGAGCTCCCTCTCCACCCTGCCCCCTTCTTGTGTCCCCCTCTTTCTCCTCCCCCCCCACCCCTCCCCATCACAGGTGCCAGCCTGGCTGGCAGGGTCCCCTGTGTGACGAATGCATGACCTTTCCTGGCTGTATTAACGGACTCTGCGTGGAACCCTGGCAGTGCATTTGTGAAGAAGGCTGGAACGGGAACCTCTGTGAAATAGGTGGGCATGTGCCCCTGCCCGCCCCACCCCCATCCCGGCCCCGGGCCCCCGCCCACGTCCTCCCATCTGCCTCCCCTCCCCCTCCCACCTTATTCCCACACGCCCAGGGTTCTGTATGGTAATGGTCTGTCGATACGGCCCTGGCTGGTGCCCGGATCCTCGCAGGTAGGAACTTAGTCCTCGGCACACCACACCAGCACCCAGAGGGGAGGGGGTGCTGTCGGGGATCTGCCTGTTGAATAAAGAGTCACAAAATAAGCATACGCCACACAGAGCTCAGAGGGTGGAGACCTGGGCAACCTGTCCGGGTCACTTAAACTCAAGAGAGGGTAAGGACCGGGGGGTAGGGGGTGTCACAGAGCTACGGCTCCAAGAAATTCACCCAGGAGTCTGTGAGAACGAATAGGTGAACAGACCAACGACAGGGGCCGGTGGGGGGGTGCTGGGTGCTGAGGGGTGAGGGGGACGGGAGCTGAGTCAGAGCCAGGAGGACGGGGCTGACGTCTGAGGTCAGGGCTAGGGGGGCGGGCGGGCGGGGGAAGCTGAGGAGGGCAGATGGGTGTTATCTGTCGATTTCATTAATTGATGCAATCTCTGTCCTCCATTATTACCCCGAGCGACCGAGACCTGACTGCCACTGCGTTTTCAGGCTGCAAAATGTCTGTTTGAGTCCGTTCTCATTTGGCAGAAGGGGCCCTGAAGCCGAGGAGAACTAGGGTCCTCAAAAAAAAAATTCCCAGCAGAGTGGGCGGCTGCCACAGGGCCTCTGTCCCTCCATCCTCGACGTTAGCAGAGACGAATGGGAGAGAGCGAGGGGAAATCGAGGCTGGAGGGTGTAAAAGGCTCTGGTTAGGGACACCTAAGTGGTCGGGAGAAAAGCCAGCTAAATCCCTTCTCCGAGCCCCGGAAACGGGGTGCTTCCCATCTGGGGCCGCTTCTAATCCCCTCCCTTAAGGAAAATTCGAGAGTGGGTCTGTGCCTCATAGCCACGGCTCCTAGTTGAGCCCCCACCACGCTGTCTCAGGGCCTTACTGCACCTTCCCCCCAGACGGTGCTCGGGTCTCCCTGCTCTGACCAGCGGCTCTGATGCCCCTCAGGGCGGCACCCTCCGGGGCTGCTTTGTGACCCAGAGGATCCCCAAAGCTACCATCTTTGGTGTCTGGTTCAGGATTGCCTCCCTTGGAGTTTTCCAGACAAAATGTCGCCTCCTCACTGGGTCCGCAAAGCCTCTCAGCTTGGGACGCTGGGTCTGGAGGAAAGAACCCTCCGGGTGATTGTCTGCCCTCTCCCGTTTCCCCCACCCTGTCTCTGAGGCTGTCACAGCCCCAGCTGCCCCAGGCAGAGGACCGCCCCCCCCCCCCCCCCGCAGCTCTCTCCTCGCCTCTGTTCAATCTACCCTCCCATCGGAGGGGTTGGGAGGACGTGGGCTCATCCTCTGTGTGTGAGGCTAGATGCTGCGGGGGGGGGGGGGGGAGGGTGGTCGCCAAGTCTTTAGCTTAAATTTAAGATTCCTAGCGACATGGCTGCTGGGAGCAGAAGACTGGGAGCCCACTGCCGAGGCCTCGCCTGCTAGAACATTCCCGTGATGATAAATCCTCTTTATGTTTCCTACATCAAGCGGGGCTCCCAGAGAGCACCTCGTGGGCTTGGCTAGGCCGTCGGCATGGCCCAGGGGCTTTCCTTTATGGGTGGATTGCTGTCACCCCCCTCCGAGGCTGCGGGTCTCTTTAAAAGAGGGAACAAATCCGCACATGAGTGGCCTCAGCATCGGGGACCCCCCCCCCATGACCCATTCGGCCTTAACTTGACGCGTCTCTGGTTGGCCCCGGCTTTGTGTTTGGCAGATGTAGGACCCTGAAGCTCAGGGGTCCACCAGAGACTGAGCAGGGAGAGTCCCTCTTGTACGCGGGGAAAGCGAGGCACAGGGCGGGGAAGAGCTGCTGTCCCAGCGGGGCTGGAGCCCGGCATAGAAAAGGTCCCTCCCGGTCCTGCCCGCAGGCGGGGGTCTCCATCGCGGAGAGCCCCTGGCCCAGGCCCCTTTGTTCCGCCGTCCCTGCTGGCTGAGCCCCGCATAATGAAGCGTGCACGACAAGAGGTGTAAAAAGGCAGAGGAAACGCAGCAGTGTTCATGGAAACCCGCACGGACGGGAGGACACTCGGGACTTCTCATTTCACCGCCTTCAAAAGACACAGCCTTTTTATCCCGGGCCCCGCGTCTCAGATCCGGGCGCGGAGAGCGACCGTGGGAGGTCGAGGCAGTGCTGGGGCTAAGTCAGGTTTCTCGAGTCCCAACAGGAGGCTTCACATGTCTCCCCCCCCCCCCGCCCCCCGCCCTCCGCGGCGGGGCTGTGAAGGGCAGCTGGTGTTTCTAACAGCTGGGCTGCGCGGCTGCCCTGACTGGCAGGGACCCCGAACAGGAGAGGCGGGAAGCTCCTGGAGGGGAGGCAGGCAGGGGAGGAGCCTGTGGTGGGTGAGGGAAGGGGTCTGCGGTAGAGGTCAGGCTTCTGGACCGGAGGGGTGAGCCGGCGCCGGGACAGGGGGATGGCGTTCCCGAGTGGAGGATCAGTGAGCAGCCGTGACTTGCTGTCTCCGCCACCTAACACGGGGGAGCCCCTTCCGTCCCCTGGGCAGCTCGCTCACTGCAGAGTTTCGGGGGCTCACTACATGCGCTTGCTCGGGACTCCACTTGGTGACCGTGGGCAGTGAGTGCCCAAGAGCAGAGACATCGGGGCAGCTCACTTGGGGTCCCTGCTGCGCCAGCCAGAGGGCTCTGTCCCTGCCCCCATCCGGAAAGCTCTGCTTCCAGCCCGTCCCCTCCCCTACCTCCCTGGGGGTGGCGGGGGGGGGCGGGGGCGGGCGGTCACAAAGTCCGCTATTCTCTCCCCACCCCAGATGTCCGGGCTTGCTCCTCGGGCCCCTGTGCCAACAACGGAACCTGCGTGAACATCGACAGTAGCCGTTACGAGTGCACCTGCGCCCCCGGGTTCTCGGGCGTGACCTGCCGGGAGAAGGCCGGGCCCTGTGCGGTCAACGGGTAAATACTCTTTCTGACTCTGTGCGACCCGATGAATGCTGCTTTGATTCCTGCGTCACACCCCTCAACACCCTTTCAGCCCAGCTCAGTGGGACCTGTCACCTGACAAAAGCCAAGTAAGTGCCTGTCCGCAGGCCCTCGGAGGGGCAGGCACACCAGGATCAGGCTGCTCATGGGGGACGCTGTGAGCTCCGTACTTTCTGAAGTGACCCCCAAGGTGATGTCCTGGTCCCTTGCCGCACCCAGTCCCGGGGCGTGTGCGTGAGGGCAGACGAGGCCTGACAGCCAGAGCTGGGGACAGCAGCATGTTCGACGGGCCCCCGGGGAAGCCAGACTCCCCAAAACGCCGCAGCTGCTTGTGGAGCTCCCCTTCTGCGTTTTAGGGTGGTGGTTCGGGGGTCCTGGCGGGCTCTGCAGCTCCGTGTTCAGGGGTGTCTTGGCGGGGGGATCTGGTAGGCTGAGGAGGCGAGGGGGGCTTTGGCCAGCGGGGTGGGCAGGGAGGACTAGCCATTAAGGTGGGGACATCCAGCTCTTAGCGACCCTCTGGAGGCAGGGGCTCTGGGATTTTCAGAGCTGTGGGCAAAGCAGTCAGAAAGGGACCCTTGGTTTCTGGCAGCAAAGTACTTCCGGCCCTTATCGGGTTAGCTCCCCGAGCCCTCCCAGCCCTGAGCTGGGGCTTAGGCGGGGCGGAGGCGGCTGCAAGAATGCGGACCGAGCAGGGTCCTGGGCCTGGAGCTGGGGGCGGAGGAGATAGAAGCTGCAGTCCAGAATGAGCTTATCTGGACGTG
>PISW01011617.1:0-39007 GCA_004023785.1 Mungos mungo
TAACCTGCTCAGACACAGTGTTAATAGAGAGAATTGTTTTGACTTTTGCTGTGCTGACACTCATTATTACTTTAGTGTGTGTAGTCCTCTCCTACACATACATCATTAAGACCATTCTACGATTCCCTTCTGGCCAACAAAGGAAAAAAGCCTTTTCCACCTGCTCTTCCCATATGATTGTGGTTTCCATCACTTATGGCAGCTGTTTCTTCATCTACATCAAGCCTTCAGAAAAGGAAGGAGTAGCTACTAATAAAGTAGTGTCTGTGCTCACTACTTCCGTTGCCCCTTTGCTTAACCCATTCATTTATTCACTTCGAAACAAACAAGTGAAAGATGCCCTCAAAGACACAGTAAAACGGATTGTATTTCTCACAAAGAAATAAGAGACTATTGCTCTTTGAGGCTAAGTTGAATTAAATTTGAATCTGAATAACCCATGAGCAACATTCATGAATTTGCCAAATACATGGTTTAACTTAACTAGAGTCTTTCCTTTAAACCAATGTATCCACAAAAATGTTTTTCTACTGCCCATCTGGAGATTTTTTGACTGTACCGTACCCAGAAACATGATGTGACTACAGAGAAAAAGAATAAGACTTCTGAGTACTGATTGTGTTCTACTGACATTGCCAATGACGGTGTTTAAACATAAACTCTAGCAAAACAAGACTGAATTTCGGGGGACAACAAATAAGTCCTGGTCACTAACTTCGTCAATATCCAGACTTACATTATCCCTTGATTTAAGAATAATGTTAGTGAGGGGTGAGTGAAATGGGGGCAGGGGGTTGTGTGTGGTGGTAAGTGGTAACGAGACTTGTGGTGGCAATCCCTTCATAATGTATACAGATGTCCATTAAATGCTGTAGACCTGAAACTTATATAATATTACATACCAACTTTACCTGGGGTTTTAAAAAAGATGAATGTTAGAGATTAGGAAGCTTGATCAAAACATCAAAAATGTTACTAATTTGAGAAGAGAATTTGCTTGCTTAGCATAGACTGACTACTAAAGATAAAATCCATGTACAGTGTAAAAAATATAGAAAAAAGGGGGACATATGGGAGGAAAAGTAACAGTCATTTAGGTACCTTGATCCAAATAACTGGAATTCTTTCTATTAAAGGGTAAAAACAATAATTGTGAAAGTAAAGTTGTATGCTCTCATAGTGCATATACAATCATTTTCTATGTTTAATAAACATTATCCAGTTGCACAAATGTATTTTTTCATTGTGTGCTCTTTATTTTTAATTGTTCATACAAGGTAATAGCTATCATATAAGTTTCTTTTATATTTCAAAAATATTCAGGGAAAATAGAACATTTTTTCCAAGGCATTTCTTCTATTTTCACTTAAAATTTCTAGAAACCCAACAAAATCCTACTAAATGTTGCCTAGCTTCCCTTCTGATAATTAATTTAAGCATACATCTATATGATGTATGTATTTACTTAGTAGTTGTGTTGATCACTTTACCTGACTTGTGAATCCTTAGCAAGCAGAATTTGTATATGATTTTCATTGTTTGCATTGGATAATGATGAAGGAAGGTAAGAGTATTGTAGATTTGAGGTCCCTGAGTGGCCCAGTCGGTTAAGCATCCAACTTCCGCTGAGGTCATGATCTCACAGTTCTTGAGTTGAAGCCCCGTGATGGGCTCTGAGTTGACAGCTCAGAGCCTGGAGCCTGCTTCAGATTCTGTGTCTCCCTCTCTCTGACCATCCACCACTTGGTTCTGTCTCTCTCTCTCTCTCTCTCTCTCTCTCTCAAAAATAAACAAACAGTAAAATAAGAAGAAGAGGAATGGAAAGAGGAATAGGAAGAAGAAGAATATTGTAGATTCAAAAAAATACCATGCCTGACTTGCCATTCAAGAACCTAGTGCGGGGTGCCTGGGTGTCTCATTTGGTTGAGCTTCCAACTTCAACGCAGGTCATGATCTCACAGTTCCTGAGTTAATGCCCTGCATCAGGCTCTATGCTGACCGCTCAGAGCCTGCTTTGGATTCTGTGTCTCCCTCTCTCTCTCTGCCCTTCCCCCACTCATATTCTGTCTCTCTATGTCTCTCTATTGCTGTCTCACTCTCTCTCTCTCAAAAATAAACAAACTCTAAAAAAATTTTTTTAAAGAAGCAAGTGCCTCTGCATAAGTTCAATATTGGAAATTCAGTAGGTTCATGAAAGAGATACTCTCCTCTTGTTCACTTCCTCACTTAAGAGGAAATGAAAAACGATTGATTATATCAGATCTTTAGAGTTGAAGTTAGTGCATCAAATAACTGAGGTGATGTGTGGACCCAACTCTAGTTCTGAAACATAACTCAAATATTGAAATTGATCATGACTTTTCACTTTGCCCAGTTTGAACATAGAAAATGTTCAGATCTTTTCTGAACTTAATTTTACGAGTATGTTCCCTTCACATGGAAATGGCCAATTTTTATGCCGACTGCACTCCCTCAACTCTTTCTTCTAGATTCCCACTTCAGTCACTCAGTAGTATCAGTTTCTTCCATCAAAAATCCTTGTTTACATCTCAGAAAAAAAAAATTTCTTGTTTACACCTCATATTCCTGTCATACTTCTAATCTAAAATCTTATCTCTCAAGCAGAATCATCTTGACAACTGCCCAATGATATCCTATTTTTAACCTCTTCTCTGTATTAGTCATGCTAAGCAATATTGCAATATGTATTATCCTAAAGCACTATTTTAAATAGTTTACTGCTTGCTTTAATTCTTCTAGAACCTTCAAGTTTTTAATTTTGAAACTCATTTTCTTAGCAATCAAGAGTTGCCAAAATCTCTGTTCAACTGCCCTAATCCAACATTTTCTGTGACTCCTCAACATTAACCCTAATTCAAAAGTCTAAGCTTTTCACATGATAGTTGCCTACCTGAAATACCCTTAATTTCCCCCTATTCAAACATATTTATACCCTATTCAAACAAGTGATTTTTCAGAGCCAGCTCAAAACCAACTTTCATTTCTGTCCCCTCATGCTTTCTTCCCCAAATGATTTTCTCTTTCCACACACCCCATTCTTGTTAATTCCACATATTTTGTCATTATTCCCCAATTGGTTTGCTTTGTTTATGTTCTATGTTTCATCTTTTCTCTATAATTCTCCAAGGGCAAATATCTTTGACAAAGGAAGTATTTTAAAATTTTCTTAATAATAAATGCCAGTTTACCACCTCTACATTAGGTGTCAGTTGTACAGATCTGACTGCTGCCTAAGCTGAACTCTTTTTATAAGTCTCATATAGTTCAAAAATATATGATAGTAGATGCTTTTAATATTTATACATTATTTCCTCAGAGTTTGACTTAACATTGCTCCACCAGTTCTAATGAAACCACATTCTCCCTTCCTGATTAGATATAAACTAATTTAGTATCACTTAATATCACTTAAGCCTCACACTATCATTCCTCATACTATTTCTTCTGCTTCCATCCAAGACCTGTCATCATTTTTTAAATTATTCATTCAACAATTACTGAATAACTACTATGAGCCAGGTACTCTTTATGAAAAGATAGGACAAAATTTATGACCTCCTGGAAGTTGTATTCCAACCTCAAAAAGGAAAAAAGATGATGCTTATATGTAAATAGGACCTCCCAAATTCACTCTTCCTCTTAGTCTCTAGTGCCCTTCTTTAAGTATGGCCTTCTTGGAAAATAAAAGTAAATATAATCACATAGATGAGGAAAGTCAAAGGACAAAGAAAGCAACCGAAAAAGCTTCCAATGGCCAAAGTTGGAACTATTCAGGTAACAAAATAAATAAAATAGTATTAGATAACAACCCAAAGTACAAAATAAATACCTAAGAATTCATATGGATATAAATAAATTATTGAATAAACTAATAAATAAGGAATAAGAGACAAACCTTCTGCACAGAAGTATTCCAAATAATTTAAGAGATACTCCACAACTTTACAGTAGAAAAACTGACAGTCTCTTAGTCAAGTGACCTAGATCAACAGCAACCATCATAAGTGATGTTGATAATGTCTATGCTTGACATGATGTGATAAAAATGCTGCTTTCATTCTGTGGTCTTCTTCCCAAGAGCATCAGACAAATTCTTGTAGTGGGTAATCCTATAAAATATCTGATCAACAATCTTTATAACTGGTAAGGTCTTCAAATATAAGAAAAATCAGAGAAACTGTCACAGTGGGGATCCTAAATATAACATGACAACTAAATGTAATGTTGTATCTTAAATGGGGTCCTGGAATTGGAAAAAAAACATATTGAAATGTGAACTCAGAAAATATTAACAAGCTCTGGATTTTATTTAATAATAATATATCAGTATTGGTTCATTAACTGTAACAAATGCCTCAAATGAATGTAACATATTAATAATAGGGGAAACTGGACATATGATGTATGGGAACCAGCTACACCACCTTCTCAATTGTTCTGTAAATCTAAAACTGTTCTAAAAAAAATAAGGTCTATTAAAAAATTAAATACCAATAATCCTCAAGTTAAATGACAACTATTTTCTCCATGCTGAAAAAATGTACCGCTACTTAAATGATGGATTTGAAAGAGAATTTAAACATCTTTTTTACAGGCTACTCCACAAAAGGATGCCGTTCAACACCATTGCTCCATTTCTCTCATTCTTTTCTTTAGCCTGCTGATGACCTGGGTTCAGTCTCCTGTTTCAATTTCCACACCATATTCAAATTTCTGTTCTTAAAGATAGCAACAAAAGATCTTTATTAGGGGCGCCTGGGTGGCTCAGTCGGTTAAGCTGCCGGCTTCGGCTCAGGTCATGATCTCACGGTTTGTGGGTTCAAGCCCCACGTCGGGCTCTGTGCTGACAGCTCAGAGCCTGGAGCCTACTTCTGATTCTGTGTCTCCCTCTCTCACTGACCCTCTCCTGCTCACATCTCTCTGCCTCTCAAAAATAAATAAGAAACATTTTAAAAATTTAGTTTAAAAAAACCACCAAAAACAAACAAACAAAAAGCTCCCCAGAAAGGTAATGTCTCTTGCTCAAGTCATCATTTCCCCTAAGAAGAAAAAGTTCTGGAAATTCTCTGGCCTTCAACACATGTTTTGTATATAATTTAATAAATAGTTGAATATACATATGTCCCACATTTTGCTGGGCAGCATACAAAACACAACCAAGTAAGTCTACACCAGGACAACAAAACAATATATAAAATATACAGCTGTGAAAAGTTCACATTACAAGAAACTGTGCAAGGGAACATACATTGAAGTACAAAATCATGTGTACCTTGAATACAGAAAGGAGTTCCCTGTAGTCAAGTGAAATAGTAATTGCATTTCTGCTATTTACTATGTGCCAGGCATCATTCTAAGAAATATATACAGTAATTATAGAATCTATTAAAACCCTTATATATTATATCTTATTATCATCAATATAGTAGTAGTAGTAACAAACCACCATTATCATTCTTGTATTGCGAATAAGGAAACTCAGGCACAGAACCTAAAACACACAAACAAGAGATAGAAAAGGCGAGATCTGGAGGCACCTGGGTAGCTCAGTCAGTTAAGTGACTGACTTTGGCTCAGGTCATGATCTAACAGTTCATGAGTTTAAGCCCTGCATTAGACTCTGCTGTCAGTGCAGAGCCCTCTTTGGGTCCTCTGTCCCCCTCTCTCTCTGCCCCTCCTCCATTCATGCTCTCTCTCTCTCTCTCTCTCTCTCTCTCTCTCTCTCTCTCTCTCTCAAAAAATAAACATTTTTTAAAAAGCAATAAAAAAAATGTAAGCTGAGCTATGAACCCAGGTAATCTGAATTCAGAGTCCATATATGACCAGAACATAATACTGTTATCCATTCTGGTAGGCCCTGTGAAGAGACAGAATTCTCTTCACACCCAGAAAAAGAACTTAAAAGGCGAAAAAATAAGCAGAGAGCAACAACAAGAACAACAAAACAAAAACAAAAATAAACAAAACAAATTGGACTAAACAGATTAATTTCAAAACTCTTGGGTAAATCTTTCTACATAAGCAAAATCCCTGAGCAAAGTGTTTAAAGCAGATATAAAAATTAGAAATAATTAATGATATTTGCTGATTGATTAATGAGGAAAACTTAGAAGTAATTAGTGATATTTACTGATTCATTAATATGAAGTGAGATGAAAGCAACGTCTAAGTCACTTGTAGAGTTTAAATTTAGATGACCGGAAATACAGTGCTCTTGACATAGACAGACAATTAACATAGGGAATCATAAGCCCTTCAATTTTATTCTTCAAAATTGTTTTAAGGTTATTTTAAATTAAAAAATCCAGTTATTAAATTCTCCTTGAAAGGAAAGCATGTTACAATTTTGATTGGGACTTTGAGGACTCTTCATAACAATTTGGGGGGAATTGTAATCCTAACACTATTAAGTCTTCTGATCCATAAACATGTTCCATGTCTCCATTTATATTTTTTTAAATATTTTTTATTTATTTTTGAGAGACAGAGAGAGAGAGCGAGACCAAGGGAAGGTCAGAGAGAGAAGGAGGTACAGAATCTGAAGCAGGCTCCAGGCTCTGAGCTGTCAGCACAGAGCCCAATGCTGGGCTCGAACCCATGAACCGTGAAATCATGACCTGAGCTGAAGTTGGATGCTTAACCGACTGAGCCACCCAGGCACCCCCCATGTCTCCATTTATTGAGACCTTCTGTAATCCTCCTACCATCATTTATAGTTCCAAGCACTCAAAAATGTCACTTTTGTTAGACTTATTCCTAAGTAATTCATGTTTTATGTGATTTTATATAATCTGTGCTTTTTATATTTAAATTCTAATTGTGCACTGTTACAGATTATAGCCGATATTTATATATTGACCTTGTAGGTTGTTACTGTCCTAAGCTCACATATTCGTTTTAGTATCTACCTCATATTTCCCTTTGATTTTCTATATAGATGATCATGTCATCAGGAAATAAAAACTATTTTAACGCTTCATTTCCATTTGGCGTGGCTTTTGTATTTTCCTGCACTAATTAAGTCCATTATCACAATGTTGAATAGAAATGTTGAGAGAACACCACCATATCTTGTTCCTAAATCACAAGGGGGAAGTCAGGCAGTCTTTGGTCGTTGAGTATGATGATATGGGTGTTTTTTAGATGCCTTTATCATAAGGTTAGTGGTGGTGTTTTTTTTATTTATTATTGTAATTTCAGTTGCCTCTCCTAGAGATTCTCAACAGGGAATAGCTACCTATCTCCCTTTTTCCACCAGACTCTGCCTCTGAATATGCTGGGAACCTCTTAGCACATGCCAGGAACTCTTCACTGTTTAAATATTTATTTGTTGTCAAAAATGGAGCTGTTATCTAAACGTAAATGATGTACTCATGCCTGTTTTCCTGATTCAGCATGTTATACTCTTGTAAAATAAAAACAAAACCCAAATATGAAAAAAATAATCTCTTTTTAGCCTGCTAGAGTTTGAAAATGAATGTGTGTTGCATTTTGTCAGATGCTCTTCCTATATTTATATATTTAAAAAATATTTTCTGGAAGCTACACACAGAGGGAGGAGCCAAGATGGCGGAGAGGAAGGGAGCTCTGTAAATGTTGTCTGCCCCATCTATCAAACTGAGAAGAACATTACTCTCATATGCAAGAGTGGAAGGAGAAAATACCGACTCCAGAAAGAAGAAAACCTCAAAGATACCTGAATGAGTGAGTGTGAACTGAGGAGATTGGAAAATGGGCCAGCCCGAGACGGGCAGGGGAGGTGGGAGCCCCAGCCCAACACGGGGCAAGCCCACGGAGCCCGAGAGACAAAGGAAAGAGACAGAGAGACTGAACACGCTCATAGAACTGTGTCTGGGGAAGAGATAAAGAACGCTTAACTGCGATTGGAGAGAGAAGCTCACTCCATAAATAACTGCTGGGTAGCCAGAATCCCGAACCCAGATGGCGAAGGGGAAAGAACAGCTTACAGCCCTGTGCCATCTTGGCGGGGAGTCAGTGGTTGTGGCAGCAGCGGTGTCAGGGGTGCTCACTTCGACCTCGGTTTTGGGAGTGGGAGCACACACCTCATTTCCATGGCCCATCTTGCCCCCAGCATTGGCCGCACCACTCCCAAATCCCGGGTGCCAAAAGGGAAAGGATAGCCCCCACCTCTGCATGATCCCAGCAGGGAGTTGGAGGAGGTGGAGGCCTGGGCACGTGCTCAGGCTGCAGGAGCTCCCATCCCATTTCCAGCAGTGCATGGGGCTCCAGGCAACAGCTGAGCACTCTTCCCTCCCCCAACGCAATTGCGATCCCTGCTGGGGGTTGGGTCTGTGATGGCGCTCACTTCACCTCCTGCCGCGCATCTCACCTCAGGCAGGGGCATCCGAAATCCCTGCCAAGCCAAGACAAACCGATTCCTCCCCCTAAGAAAATAGCCACCAAAGCAAATACATCTCATCTGTGGTAGCATAAAAGCGTATGGACTGGAACTTTGAACCGAGGCAGGCCTGGAAAATACAACTCAGCTCAACCGATGCACAAAGAGATTGGACATATTAGAGTGGCCTACAGTGCGTAGTTCAGTGGAGCTTGGCATGCCGCCTATCTAATCTCTGCAGACACCAAGGTGGAGTCTCTGAGAACAGCCTGCGAGACTTACCACATGAAACCACGCCTCTCCACGAGGGGGTGCTGCTGAGGTTTTTTTTTTTATACTTTTTTTTCTTTTTCTTTTCTCATTTTTTTTCTTTTCCTCTTTTTCTGTACATATTTTTTCATTATTATTACTTTCTTCCTACTTAAATTTTTCAAATTTTTACTCTTTATTTCCCTTTCTCCTTTCTCCCTTTTTTACCTTCTTGCAATCAAGATATATTCTCCTATTACTCATCCCTACCTCTCCCCTCAACTGGTCATACACTTTTAAACAGTCTACTCTCCTTTGTTTTCTCTGGCCCCCTTTATTTTTTTTTCTTTTTTTATTTTCTTCTTCTCTTCTTTTTGTCTCTTTCCTCTCCATTTTCTTTCTTTCCTTTCCCCCTTTTAATGTGTTTGCTTGTTCGATTTGTCTGTGCATTTGTGTGTTACTGTTCCCTCTGTGTTTCTCTGTCTGTTTTCCTTCTTAGGGCTACACCATGAAACAAGCCAAGATGTGCATGACAGTGAGTCCCAAATATTGCTGAGTAGGGAAATAAAATATTCAAAGGCACAACAAGAGAAACTGAGAGACACCATTAAAGGAATATTTCCTGAAACCACAGGCCCTGGACAGTCAATAAGCCTCCTTTAACAGAGAAATATTAACAGGTGCACAGTGCACAACGAGCTTTCTAAAGGTAACAAGAGACAGAAAACTAGCAAAAATGACAAAATGAAGGAACTCACCCCTGAAGCCCCTCCAGGAGGAAGTCACAGCCACAGAACTGCTCAAGGCAGATCTAGACAACATAACGGATCAAGAATTTAAAAAACTTGTCATAAAATTAATCACTGGGGTTGAAAAAAGCATCAAAGAATCAACTGAGACAATGACTAGGCACTTTGAAAATAGATGTGATGAGTTAAAAAAGGCGATAGATGAGGTGAATAACAAACTGGAGGCAGCTACCTCAAGGATTGATGAGGCAGAGAGAATAGGTGAATTAGAAGATATAGTTATAGCAAAAGAGGAAGCTGAAAAAAAGAGAGATAAATTAAACCAGGAGCAGGAAAGGAGAATTCGAGACCTGAATGATACAATCAAACGGAACAACATCTGTATCATAGGAATTCCTGAAGAGGAAGACTGAGAGAAAGGTTCTGAAGGGATACTAGATGAAATTATAACTGAGAATTTCCCAAATCTGGGTAAAGAAATAGACATTCACATTCAAGAGGCACAAAGAACCCCCTTAAGATGTAACATGAATTGGCCTTCGGCATGACATATCATAGAGAAACTGGCAAAATATAAAGATAAAGAGAATTCTGAAAGCAGCTAGGGAGAAAAGGGCCCTCACATACAAAGAGAAACCTATCAGAGTGGTTAGAGACCTATCTAATGAAACTTGGCAGGCCAGGAAGGAATGGCAGGAAATCTTCAATGTGATGAATGGAAAAATCATGCAGCCAGGAATCCTTTACCCAGAAAGCCTGTCATTCAAAATAGAAAGAGAGATAAAGGTGTTCCCAAATAAACAAAAATAGAGAGAATTCATGACCACCATACCAGCCCTATGAGAAAGCCTAAGAGTGACTCTATGAGGGAAAAGTTACAAAGAATACAAGGTGCCAGAGACACCAACGTAAACATAAATTCCACGGAGAACACAGTGACTCTGAACACACATTTTACAATAATAACACTGAATGTAAACGGACAGAATGCTCCAACCAAAAGACACAGGGTAGCAGAATGAATAAAAAACCAAAATCCATCTATTTGCTGTCTATAAGAGATCATTTTAGACCTGAAGATATATTCAGGTTTAAATAAACGGATGGAGAAATATGTATCAGGCGACTTGAACCCAAAAGAAAGCTGGAGTAGCCATACTTAGACAAACTGGACTTTAAAGTAAAGGCAGTAACAAGAGATGAAGAAGGACATTATATAATAATTGCAGGATCTCTCCATCAGGAAGAGCTAACAATTATAAATATCTATGCACCAAATTCGGAGCGCCCAAATACATAAAACAATTAATCACAGAAAGACACAATCTTATGGACTAAAATGTGCTAATTGCAGGGGACTTTAACACTCCACTGACAGCAATGGATAGATCAACCAGACAGAAAATCACTAAGGAAACAATGGACCTGAACGATACATTGGAACAGAGGGAACTGATAAACATATTTAGAACCCTGCATCTTCAAATTAGGAAATTCACCTTCTTTTCGAGTGCACATGGCACATTCTCCAAGGGAGATCACATACTGGGGTATAAATCAGCCCTCCATAAGAATAAACTAATAGAGATCATACCATGCACACTTTCAGATCACAATGCTATGAAACTTGAAATTAACCACAGGAAAAAGTCTGTAAAAACTCCAAAAATGTGGAGGTTAAAAAACACCCTACTAAAGAATGATTGCGTTAATCAGGCAATTAGAGAAGAAATTATAAAATATATGGAAACCAATGAAAACAAAAATACAACAATCCAGAATCTCTGGGACGCAGCAAAGGCAGCCCTAAGAGGAAAGTATATTGCAATCCAGGTCAATCTCAACAAACTAGAAAAAGCGCAAATTCAAAATTTAACATAGCACCTACTGGAACTAGAAGGGAAGCAGCAAAAGCACCCTAAACCCAGCAGAAGAAAAGAAATAATAAAGATCAGGGCAGAAATAAACAATATAGTATCCAAAAGAACAGTCAAACAGATCAATAAAAACAAGAGTTGGTTCTTTGAAAAAAAAAATCGATAAACCTCTAGCCAGGCTCCTCAGAAAGAAAAGAGAGAGCACCCAGATAGACAAAATCATGAATGAAAAAGGATCTATTACAACCAATCCCTTAGAAATTCAAGCAATCATCAGAGATAACTATGAAAAATTATATGTCAACAAACTGGATAACACAGAAGAAATGGACAAATTCCTAAATGCACATGCACTGTCAAAATTCAAACGGGAAGATGTAGAAAGCATGAATAGACCAATAACTAGTGAAGAAATTGAATCCGTTATCAAAAATCTCCCAACGAATAAGAGCTCAGGGCCAGATGGCTTCCCAGGGGAATTCTACCAGACATTTAAAGCAGAGCTCATATCCATTCTTCTCAAACTATTCCAAAAAATAGAAATAGAAGGAAAACTTCCAAACTCATTCTACAAAGCCAGCATCCGCTTGATACTCAAATCAGACAGAGACCCAGCAAAAAAAGAGAACTACAGACCAATATCCTTAATGAATACATATGCAAAAATACTCAACAAGATACTAGCAAATCGAATTCAACAGCATATAAAAAGAATTATCCATCATGATCAAGTGGGATTCATTTCTGGGTTACAGGGCAGGTTCAATATTCGCAAATCCATCAATGTGATCCATTACATTAACAAAAGAAGGGGAAAAAAACCATATGATCCTGTCGATAGATGCAGGAAAAGCATTTGACAAAATACAGCACCCTTCCTTAATAAAAACCCTTGAGAAAGTCGGAATAGAAGGAACTTACCTAAACATTATAAAAGCAGTTTATTAAAAGCCCACAGCCAATATCATTTTCAAAGGGGAAAAACTGAGAGCTTTCCCCCTGAGATCAGGAACACGACAAGAGTGTCCACTCTCACCACTGCTGTTTAACATAGTCCTAGAAGTTCTAGGATCAGCAATCAGACAACAAAAGGAAATAAGAGGCATCAGAATTGGCAAAGAAGAAGTCAAACTTTCACTTTTTGCAGATGACATGATACTCTACATGGAAAACCCAAGTAACTCCAGCAGAAGTTTCTAGAACTGATCAATGAATTGAGTAAAGTTGCAGGATACAAAATCAATGTACAGAAATCAGTTGCATTCCTATACACCAAAAGTGAAGCAGCTGAAAGAGAAATCAAGAAACTGATCCCATTCACAATTGCACGAAAAACTATTAAATACCTAGGAGTAAACCTACCAAAGGATGTAAAAGACTTATATGAAGAAAACTATAGAAAACTTATGAAAGAGATTGAAGAAGACACCAAGAAATGGAAAAAGATTCCCTGTTCATGGATTGGAAGAATAAACATTGTGAAAATGTCATTACTACCCAAAGCAATCTACACATTCAATGCAATCCCCATCAAAATTGCACCAACATTCTTCTTAAAACTAGAACAAACTATCCTCAAATTCCTATGGAACAACAAAAGACCCCAAATAGCCAAAGTTATATTGAAGAAGAAAACCAAAACAGGAGGCATCACGATCCCAGACTTTAGCCTATACCAAAAAGCTGTCATCATCAAGACAGTATGGTATTGGCACAAAAACAGACACATAGACCAATGGAATAGAGTAGAGAACACAGAACTGGGCCCACAAATGTATGGCCAATTAATTTTTGACAAAGCAGGAAAGAGTATCCGATGGAAAAAAGACTGCCTCTTTAGCAGGTTGTGCTGGGAGAATTGGACAGCAACATGCAGAAGAATGAAACTAGACCACTTTCTTACACCATACACAAAAATCAACTCAAACTGGCTGAAGGACTTGAATGTGACACAGGAAACCATCAAAACCCTAGAGGAGAAAGTAGGAAATAACCTCCTTGTTCTCAATAGCAGCAATTTTTTACACAACACATCCCCAAAGGCAAGAGAAATGAAAGAAAATATGAGACCTCATCAAGATAAAAACTTCTGCACTACAAAGGAAACAATCAAGGAAACTAATAGGCAACTGACAGAATGGGAAATGATAGTTGCAAATGACATATCAGATTAAGGTCTAGTATCTAAAATCTACCAGGAATTCACCAAACTCCACACCTGAAAAACAAATAACCCAGTGAAGAAATCGGCAGAAGACATAAACAGACACTGGTCCAAAGAGGACGTCCAGATGGCCTACGGGCACATGAAAAGATTCTCAACACCACTCATCATCAGGGAAATAAAAATCAAAACCACACTTAGACACCACCTCACGCCAGTCAGAGTGGATAAAATCAACTAATCAAGAGACTACAGATGCTGACGAGGGTGTGGAGAGTCGGGCACCCTCCTACACTGTTGGTTTGATTACATTTCTTACCTCTGTGGACACTGCCACACAGGTGCTGGTTAAGTTTTTTTCCTTTGTTTTTCATTGCTTTGTTTGGTTTGTCAAAGTTAATTTCACTATAGATTCATTAGTGGTTTGAATAGTCACCAAGGACGTTTTCATTTTTTCACGTAATTGCTCCCCATGCACTGGAGCAGACAAAACCAATAAAGCACATGACATTTCTTTCCATGAAAATTTATAGAGCAACCCACATCTTTGCAGAGAGACAGGCCATCTTCACTTCCACAGCCAGGGACAGTTGTGAACATTTACCTGCCATTGTTTGTCCATTCTTTCAGTCACAGAATTCAGGAAAATACTATTTGACAGCTTCAGGACAGATAGGACTCTCATCAGATCCGTTGTAACTTGGTAATGGTAAGAGCAAACAGTGCTATTCCCTATGCCACTGCATATTACCTTGCATTTGCAGGAGCTACTTCCTGGAAGAGTGTGTGGGGCTTCGAGGTATGCCAAAGTTAACTCAAAATTATAGCTACTAGTACCCAGTGGTTCTCAGACCCAAGAAGGAACTTTGGATTAAATTTCCCAAAATATGATGGGGAGACTTGAGAAAGTAAGCATGAAATGTTTGTCATTTTTGTGCCTAAATGTTCAGGAACTGGAATCATAGAAGTAGTCCCTGGGTAAAGGCGGTGAATTTAGATATTTCTGCGAAGGAATCTGAAATAAGAAGTATTTTAATATTCAGAGAGGATCTGAAAAGTAATCTCTAGGCTGCCATTTTGTTCTACATGACATAATAATGAATCTGCAGATGATTCTTGAGCAGTGCTCTTGGAAAAGATCAGAGTTAAGGATAAAACCAGCTACACACACAACTGGGGAGTGCACTCACTGCTGTGCTATAATGAGACAGACCAAAAAAAGAATACCAAAATTATCTCTCCCTTTTTCATAGATTCTTAGAACACAAGGTTAGACATAACTTCAAAGGCGCAACCACACATCTAAAACATCCTGCTAAATAGTTAACTCATCCCTGAACACTCCAGCCCATCTCTTGGGCAGCCTCACGCCTAAAAGAACTCACCATAATTGTCATGCTAATTGAGTTAAACATCATTGTAAGATGGGAAGCCTGGATGTTCATTGTTTTTTTACTGGTGAGTTCAGTCAATTAACATACAAAACTGGAAAGTAATACATTTATTATTGCCAGAGTCCAGCTTCAGCAGGTCCAGTGTCCCCTGAAGGGTGGACGGTTTGGCAAGAGAGAGAGAGGAGAGAGCTGCAAGTTTCTTTCTTGGTCACCAGGCAGACATCTCTGTTCAGTCTGCTTTAATGTCCTTTTTTATTGGTTAAGCAATAACATACCATCAGAAAATAGAAATTGATTACATTTTTAACTCTTAGTGATAAGGTGTTTCAATCATCAAAGGTGTACAGAGGCAAGTTTTACAGAAGTATTTTTGTAGAACCATCCTAATTTATTTTTGGCATCAGTCCCCAAGGTTAAGAAAGTAACAAACCCATCTTATTTTGAGTTTGTTTTGGTCAATAATTATGACTTTGTTTTTAATTAACATGTTATAACTAAATCATGTAATGCACTTACAGTAAGGTAAATTTTAAAATTAAGAGAATAACAAGATGTTTTTTAGTAAAAAACCAGGATAATATACATATTATTTAAGTTAGTAATGCTAAAACTAAAACACAGGTAAATTGTATAACGATAGGCTGGGAGTTATTTTATCTAGCTCATAAACCACAGGAGAAAGAATGCTTGTTAACAAGTTGCTAGAGAAAGCCCTTTTCTTGATGTAAGCATAATGGGGCCCGTGTGTGTTGACCTTGCACCTGGTTTCTAACTTTTGATCCATCCTCATAGCTGAAGTCAGTACAAGGAAGGGTATTTGGACTCCAATAGCAAAAATAGATGCAGTAACTGATGCCCTGTTCTTGTATGTTTCTTATCTGTAAGTTAGGCTCTTTTTCTCTGGGCCAGAGTTAATTGTAACTCTTGTGTTCTTAGCCCCCCTTATGTTTTGGTCTGCAAGGCTCATTAGAAGAGACTTTTAGCAAACATCTGCAGCAGTTTGATCTAAAATCCCTTATGCAGGGGCAGGAATATGCCTTTTCTTATGGGGTAACTGTGTGGGGAATATGGTCTGATTTAGAACATTGTAAGGCCTAATCAATAGCAACAGGCTTAATTTCACATGGGCAGTAGTAGTAGAAGGGGATATCAGTTCCTCCTCTCATGACAGGAGCCGTGCAACGTCTGTCTTTATCTTACGGTGACTGTGTCATCCAGCAAGGCCGGTGTGGCTCCTGGCATATTATTAATTTAAAACATTATAGGATCAGGGAAATGTAATGATGATTTTGTACTGAAATAACCATTTAGAATAAAGTGGTGTACCTTCCATGTAAGAAAAATACCAAAGAAACAATTATCAATTAAGATTATTTCTTAGGAAAAAAATTTAAAAAATGATACCCAAAGTAATAATGCTCAAATCCCCAAACTTTGGAAAATAGAGATTCTCATTTACAAATGGTAGGGTTATACACAGCGACAAATTTTCCAAAAGACTAGTTTGGGAATATGTATGGGAAGCATGTTATTCAATTTTTTTTTTACCAATTCTTAAATGTGAAATTAATCTGATGAGGATAAAAAGATTTATATACATAATTACCTCTAGAACATTATTACACAACAAATGGAAGCAACAGTAATATTCAGTATTACAACTATTAATTTTATAATTTACTTCCTTTATGATGGGATAGGACAAGCAAGTAAAATTGTATTATAAAAAATATTTAATGACATGAAGAAAATACGTAAGTGCTTTAAAATAATTGAATGGATATAGTGAGGTTGAGAGAGGAAAGCACCAAGTGTTATTTTCAATATAACATAATTTTTATAAAATATAAGTAACTGCAAAACATAATTATATGTACAAACAGGCTATAGATAAATACAAGATATTAATAATGATGGACTGTATGTGATGTCATTGTGGGAGTTTTTCCTTTCTTACACTTTTCTATTGGTTGTAGATGAATACAGCAAATGAGTATCTACTTATTTGATAATTGAGGATTCAAACAAGTAATGTTATTATCTTTAAAGAGAAAAATAATAAATAACAACTCTCCATAATTTCAATTATCCTTGACAGCCAGAAGTGAAAAAGTCATGGCCTTAAACTTCAGTATTTAATATAATTTCCTTGTGCTGATCTTTTCCTCTGAAAGCAATCATCCAAAGATGTGAAGTTATTTATAAATCTCATTTCAGCCATTTCCATCAAATTGAGGACACATTTTATGATACATAATAGTGTATAATCCAGTGACATTAACCGAGGATAAGTGTATTGGCCAGCATCATGGCACTGAGGGAGCACGGTAAAAGGAAATGGAGAAGAACATTAGAGGCACTAAGTGAAAAGACATGTGACTGTTGGGAAACCTTCATGTCTTGGCATAGGAAAGCAATTTCTCATTGAGCAGGCATTATTTATTTGCTGCCAGTCAAGAAACCTTTTATCCTATAAGCCTATCACACTGCAGAAACTCTCCTCAATGGAAAAAAAATGATGCCTTCCCTAAACACAGAGGGAAAAACACTTAAGGTACTTTGTAGGGAATATCTTAAAGCAAACTTTAAAAAAATCATTTTACAAAATAATTGGTGTCTCATAAAGAGATTTCATTCTAGTCATTTATTTTTTTAATATTTATTTAGTTTTGAAAGAGAGAGAACATGATAAAGGGAGGGGGAAGAGAGATGGGGCAGAGGATCTGAACTGGGCTCCGTGCTGACAGTGGAGAGATTGATGTGGGTCTTGACCTCAGGAACTATGAGATCTTGACCTGAGCTAAACTCGGACACTTAACCAACTGAGCCACCTAGGTGCTCCTCATTCTAGACATATAATGAAGAAATGCAGATGCCCCAGGTACACTGTTTGTGGCTAGGAAACATTTGAAAAGCTAACAGTTTAACTAATTTGTAATTATTAGCGTTCAGTAAAGATAAGCAATTTCCCCATATCCTAAAAATACAGGTTCCCTAGAAACATCTAAACATTAGTCAGGTTTGACCTGGATCAAATTCCAGCACTGACACTTCTTAGAACAATATTGCCACAATTGCTAGGAAGGGTACATGAATTGGTAGGAAATGTGAGAAATGTAAAAGTGCTCAAGGGCTTCCTGGAAGGTGGTGACAATGGTTTTTTTTTTTTTGGCAGGATCCTCAAAAGAAGTAACACAGGGAGACAGTCTTGTATGGAAACTCATAAGAAGGCATTATGATTTTTCAGCTTTTAGGGCTATCCATACCGGATCAAGAAGATGTGGTTTATATATACAATGGAATACTAAATGGCAACGAGAAAGAATAAAATCTGGCCATTCATAGCAACGTGGATGGAACTCAAAGGTGTCATACTAAGTGATATAAGTTTGGCAGAGAAATACAGATACCATATATTTTCACTCATAAGTGTCAGAGTAGAAACTTAGCTGAGGACTATGGGAGAGGGGAAGGTGGAAAACTAGTTGGGGAGAGGGAGGGAGGTAAACCATGAGCGACTCTTGAATACTGAGAACAAACTGATGGCGGAATAGGGAGGGGGAGAGGAGAAGGGAGTGATGGGCATGGAGGAGGGCACTTGTCTGTCAGGATGAGCACTGGGTGTTACATGGAAACCAACTTGACAATAAACTATAAAAGAAAAACAAAAGAATATCCATACATAATTACTAGGTTTTTTATTCTCCATATCATATTTAATCCACGTTAAATATGAGCATTGGTAGGGGCAGCAATGATTAGTGACATTTCCAAAGGCAAACTGAATCTTCAGGGAATGAATTCATGGCAGAGAAGGCAACTTCTTAACCCAAATGGTATTCCCCTATGTCTGCCCAGATAGGAAGACTTAGATGTTATCTTATTAATAGAAATGACAAGGAGCCTTAGAAGACATTTGGAACCTGAAATATCTATGCGTAAACTACAGAACTTTAATATGAATCATGGAAACCTAAGGACAGAATTCTGTTCTCCAGGAAGGATATCAGAACATCCTACTTAGCAAGTGTACTGGGAATGCTTGGAAGGGTAGGATTCTAGACAACAGATAGAGGCTGAAAAAGGAATTCAGAAAAGGAAATAAAACAGAGGCTGATCAAACTGATATAAGGGAGAAAAAAAGACTCAAATAATTCAGCCTATTATAAAAGGAGAACAAAGAAGATAGCTTGTGGCAGGGTGAGACTCAAGAAATTTCATGATAATTCCCTAGTTTACTCACACAGTAAAGGCTTTTCTAAGATGTTGGGGAGTTAAGGAATTTATTTAAAAGGGAAAAGTTTTGCAAAGCATTGAAAATAATACCACGAAGCATGATACTATTATATTATGATAGGGTTGAAAATGATTTGCTGATATGCTGTCCTGACAAATGGTGGAAGAGAAATTATATACATATTTTATCTATTTATTAACATTCATTGATCTCCTGCTGCCATGATGGCTGCTCTAAACCCAGAGGACTGTGAAATCCTTGTGGTATTTTCTATCTACTTTAAAATTGGTCCTAGGAGTGCCTCGGTGGCTCAGTTGCTTAGGCACCTGACTTCAGCTCAGGTTGTGATCTTACCATTTGTGACTTCAAGACCCATGTGAGGCTCTGCGCTGACAGCTCAGAGCCTGGAGCTTGCTTCTGATTCTGCGTCTCCCTCTCTCTCTGCCCCGCCCCTGCTCATGTTCTGATTCTCTGTCTCTCTTAAAAATAAATAAACCTTTATAAAAATTATAACCTGTAACTGGAGTTGAAATGAAACTCCCAAGGGATCATTTCCATAAACCACATTCTCAACACCAAGGTAGAGCAGAGTCCAGGGAAATGAAGCATGAGGCAATCACTTTACATCAAATTACTGATAAATCAAAGTGCTAAAATGTAACAGTGCTATTGAAATATTGATTCTATGTTCTATTCCTCAGAATCAAGGTTTGTGATTTATTAATACAAACTCATTATATATCTGAAGACAATGATGAGGAATCATTCTGCAATAACATTCATTCTACTAGGATTGACAGATAACCCAGTACTACAGGTTATTCTCTCAGTATTTCTGTTTTTCACCTACATTTTCACTGTTGCTGGAAATCTAATCATTGTCCTCCTCACTCTGGTTGACTCTGGCCTCAAAACACCCATGTACTTTTTCCTTCGGAATTTTTCCATCTTAGAAATAATATTGACAACTGTCTGTGTTCTTCGATTCCTGTACAGTGTGACAACAGGGGACAAAAGCGTTACCTATAACACTTGTGCCACCCAAATATTTTTTGGCATCCTCACTGGAGCAACAGATTTTTTCTTCTAACTGCCATGTGCTATGACCGCTACGTGGCCATCTGCAAGCCCCTGCACTACAGTACTATCATGAGTGAAACAGTATGCAACATACTTGTCATTAGCTGTTGGGTGATTGGGTTAATCGTCATACTCCCACCGCTTACCTGGGACTTCAGCTAGATTTCTGTAACTCTAATCTCACTGACCATTTTGTCTGCGACACATCTCCTCTTCTGAAGATTGTATGCTCAGACACCCAGTTTGTAGAGCAACTTGTTTTAATCATGGTTGTGCTGACCCTCATAGTGACACTAGTCTGCGTAATTATATCCTACACATACATCATAAGGACGATTTTAAGACTCCCTTCAGCTCAGCAAAGAACAAAAGCTTTCTCCACGTGTTCGTCCCACATGATCGTAGTCTCCATCACCTATGGAAGTTGCATCTTCCTGTATATCAAACCAGCAAAAGAAGGAGTAGCCATTAATAAGGCGGTGTCATTGCTCAACACCTCAGTTATCCCATTGATGAACCCTTTCATTTATACGCTACGGAATAAGCAAGTCAAACAAGCCCTCAAAGACTCGATTAAAAAAGATGGTATTCCTTTCAAAGGATTAGAACACTAAAAAGATTTTCTAAATTACAAAATATATATATCTAATGTCACTTCTCACTTTATTCTGATTCCAAAACCCTTATGATCAATTTTCATAGATAATCCACAGGTTATTGTTAATATAAATTTGCTGTCTTGAAATTCTTTTTGTATATATATTGCCTTTTTCTAGGTCATAGTGTGCATCCAATCCCCTGGAATCAGTTTGAACTTGAATCTGTTGTTGGACACCAAGCAATGAAATAAAGGGGGATAAGTCTTGAACAAGTTCAGCATTATCTTGCAATAAAGTTACTTCAAAAGAGGACATTACATGTTTTTCCGAAAAGACAAGGTCAAAACTTTGAATAGCTTATTAAGTGTCTGCTTCTCTGGGACTTCAGTAAAATTTACTAATGTGTGCCCTCTAGTAAGCCCTGGAGTTTGTGAATTCAACTTGCATCAAAATTAAGTCATCCACAAGTTTAAGCTGGGTTTGGTTACCAAAAGTATCCATCCTGTAATTACAGAGGATACAAGGTTTGGAGGGAAGTCATAGTTTCCTAACTCCTTTTTCATACCTTGAGACAAATTTTTAAAATGCTGAGATAATCAATTCTCTTTCGGCAAGTTCTACAGATACTTCAAAGTAAGCAACCAAACTTACAGTTCTTATATTCCTCATTTTCCACTAAACTATTCCATGACAGCAGCTACTAGGTAAAAGCAAGCCATAATGCAGGAAACACTCAAGGGGTGGCAAAACCCCATCTACTTATAAGAAGGCTACAAAGTATTATGGATATTTTACTATGGATATTTCTACAAATCAACATTTAATGGGCGCTTGACTTGTGTCTACACCAGATTGCAAGATTTTGTATGGTATCTCACCTCCTACCTTCCCTGCTGTTCCTACCACCAACATTCACCCAAAATGACAATAAACTTCCATTAGGTAACAAAGAGTGCTACTCATTTTGGTTGGGTTTTTTTTTTAAGTTTTTATTACATTCCAGTCAGTTAACACACAGAGAAATATTACTTCATGTGTAGAATTTAGTGATTCACCACTTATATACAACTCCCAGGTCTCATCACAAGTGACCATTTAATACCCAACACCTATTTAACCCATCCTGCCACTCACCTACCCTTCAGAAATCTTCATTTTGTTCTGTAGTTAAAAATCAGTTTCCTGGTTTGTCCCTCTTTGATTCCCCTAAGTTGATCAATTTTGTTTCTTGAATCCCACATATGAGTGAAATCACATGTTATTTGTTGTTATCTGACTGACTTATTTCACATAGCATAATAGTCTCTAACTCCATGCATGTCGTTGCAAATGGCAAGATTTCATATATATAAACCACACCTTCTTTATCTATTCACCAGTCAATGGACATTTGGGATTTCTCAATAATTTGGCTATTGTGGATAACATTGCTATAAACATCAGGGTACATATTCCCTTTGGAATCATTGTTTACTCACTATTTTTGTATCCTTTGGGTAACATTAGTGGCTGCATTAGTTTGCATTCCCACCAACAGTGCAAGAGGATTCCCCTCTATCCACATCCTCACCAACACGTACTGTGTCCTGTGTGGTTAATTCTTGCCATTCTTAATGGTGTGAGAGGATATCTCATTGTAGGTGGATTTCTATTTCCCTGATGAGGAGTAATGTCGATCAGCTTTTCATGTGTCTCCTACTTATTTTGTAAAGCGAGGGACCAAACATACAATGCAGTCAAACAAAAAGACTTTTAAGAGAATATAAAATTTAAGCACAACTAAAGAAGTATTTATATAGGAATATTTAGAATAAGCTAAACAGCAAATTATGATTATTAATCACTTTAGATTTTCAAAAATCTAGAACTTCAGAAAATGTTCTATAATTAAGAAAAGAGCAAAAAATATAATAGGCTCAAAATAAAATGGAATAACTAGGAGCATAGATGCTCTCTCAGTTTAAACCACTAAACACTCTAGCCTCCATTTTCCAGAAAACTCAGATCAAGCAATGAAGGAAAGTGATATCAGAGAAGCAATTACTTCAGATAACTTCCTCAAGTCAGTGGTGCTAAGCTCAGCAGTCAGCCAGAGTTAAGGAAACAAAGGCGGTACTCCAGAGAGTACCAAGAGGTACTTCCCTAAAGTTCACAAGGAAGACTACCAAGAGGTGGAAGAGGCATATCCGGTGATCTATAGATGGCCCATCACGAGCATTCAACTGAGTACTGATCAGCATATACGTGTAAGAAAAGTACCTGATTCAGGTAAGAATCATCCAAAAGAACTGCAAAGAACAGTACTCTGAGCTAACATAAGAATGAAAATGGTTTCTATTCTGTCGGGGTCCAGCTACAGCAGGTCCAGGGTTCCCTGGAAGATGGACAGTGTTGGCATGAGTGAAAGTGAGAGCGCCTCTCGTTCTTTCTGATGTCCAGGCAGGCATCTCTGCACTGACTGCTTCTCTAGCTTTATTTATGGTAAACGTCACAAGGAGCAGAAAGAGCAGTCAATGATTTCTCATAGATAATTTTTACAAATTTCCAGCACATGGATTCTACAGAAGTTACAATTCTAGTAATAAAGATTGTCATAAAAAACTTAGCTACAGGCACGGATGCTACTCAATGGGAAAGGCAGGTATTTTTTTTAAACAAAGATATACAAGACCTCAGATATAGCCCTAAGGAAGTGACCTTTAACCAAGAGGCAAACAGCATTGCTTATTAAAAATCAGTTTTTTATGAGTAAGGGTCATTAGGCTGTTTATAACTCTAAGAGAAAGTTCTCAGAAAAACTAAATTGCAAGGAGACATAATGCTGCTCTCACTATCCCAAAGAGGACTGATACATTTCATTGCAGAAGACACTTTTGAAACTACATCCAGGCCTAGAAAGTAGTAAGTTATCAGTTAATTGCTCAGCTAGGAGGAAAATTGTATGTTGCTTGCCATATTCGCATTAGGGTCTATCTAGTTTACTCACCTTTTCCCTGACCAGCTGCAATCATGCCTTGGGGACAGGGCAGGGGGACAGGCTGCTCCTGACACTAATCAGCAAAGCACTCTGAGGTTTGGTGCCCAAGCAGAAATAATAGTTACAAGATGGTAGATTTTGGTCAGTGTCTCGGGGCACGGACCATGTAAACTTGCCATACCCTCACCAGGAATTTTCACACAACCAGTGAGTTCAGACAGCTCCCTACACTATTCACAGCTTAACAATCTCTTAATTTACTTGGTATTATTCAGAAAGGTTTGCCTCAGTTTGAGGGGAAGAAATCAGCAGCCTAAACATTGCTCTGGTCCAGTCCATTGCTCTGGTCCAGTAGGCTAAACATGAACCTACCAAAAGGAATAAAGAGCACCAGGAAAGATAACAACTTGGGTAAACAGATTAACTCAGAACCTGAAAGGATAAAACTGTTTCCAAGTAATTCATGTGATACCAGAACAAAGCTAAAGCATGTTACAGGGATACATCCAGCCTTCCAGAAGGTGAAATTCATAATGCCTGGCATAATTAAAATTTACCAGGCATGCAAAGAGGCAGAAAAATGCAACCTATAAGGGGAACATCCAATACAAATAGATCCCAAAATGGCACAAGTGATACACTTAAAGCAAAATACAGTTATAACAGTAATCATAACTATACTTCATATACTGCAGAAGATAGAAGAAAGATGTTTAGTAAACACTTTAAGAACAAACATAAAAATTATTAAAAAGATCCCAATCATACTTATACAGATGAAAATATGTTGTAAGAAAAACATAGATTATCATAAGTTACATATTGCAGAAAAAAAGTTAAAGAAACAGTAGTTAAAACGATATAAAGCTTACAAATAAAAAAAACAAAAAATTTAGAGCATCAGGAATGTGACACAAATTTAAGAGGACTGATAGACTGTATAATTAAAGGCTCCTCAAAGAAGGAGAAAGGAGTGACTCAAAAAGTACTTGAAGAAATGAATGAAAACATTTCAAAATACTGTAATCTTCAAAAATGGAAAATATAAATCCACTAATCAGATGTGCTCAGCAAAGCCTAACCATAGAAAACATGGAGGCACAAAAATTTTTTAAATTACTTAAAAGCAAAGAATAAACTCTTATTACATAAAATAAAGAAAATAAAAGAATGACAACATACTTCTTGTTGGAAACAATGCAAGACAGACAGACAACTGCAGAACATCTTTAAAGTAGGAGCAGAGTGACAACCTAGAATTCTACCCATCAAAATGTTTGAAAAACTGAAGGTGAAAGAGACTTTTCAGACATAAAAAAACTAAAATTATTCATCACCAGCACACCTACTTCACAAGAAATATTAAAGAAAATCTCTCAGGTAGAAATTACTCCCAGATAGAAATATGAACCTATCAAAAGTAATAAAGAGCACCAGGAAAGATCATAACCCGAGTAAATATATGAGCTGTTTTCTTACTATTTAAATAAATCAAAATTATAATTGAGAATTTAAAGTCAAAATAAAATATTTTATGCAGTGTTTTATCATTTTGTTTTTCTTTAATTTTTTATTATTTATTTTTTCAGACAGATCACAAGGGAGGGAGGAGAGGAGAGAGAGGGAGACACAAAATCTGAAGCAGACTCCAGATTCTGAGCTGTTAGCACAGAGCCCAACATGGGGCTCAAACCCATAGATCATGAGATCATGACCTGAGCTGAAGTCGGTCACCCAACAAACTGAGCAATTCAGGCACCTGTACATTTTGTTTTTTAACATTCATTTTTGCTGTCATAAGATACACATATTATAAAATTCACCATTTTTTAATATTTTTAAGTATACTGTTCATTGGTATTAGGAATATCTACATTATTATAGAATCATCACCACCAACTATTTCCAGAACATTTTTTAAAAAGTTTTCTTTGAGTACAGTTTGACACACAGTGGTACATTAATTTCAGGTGTACAACATAGTGATTTGACAAGTTGACACACTCTTCTATTCTCACCACAAGTACAGCTACCATCTGTCACCATACAACTCTATTATAGTATCATTGACTATATTCCTTATGTGTGCCTTTTATTCTCTTGACTTACTCATTCCATAACTTGAAGCCTGTATGTACCACTCCCCTTCACCCATCTTTCCCATCTCTCCATCCCCCTCACTTTTGCCAACCATCAGTCTGTTTTTTGTATTAGAATTATGATTCTACATTGTTTGCTTATTCATTTGTTTTTAGGTTCCACATATGAGTAAAATCATATGTTATTTGTCTTTCTCAATCTGACTTTTTTCATTTAGCATACTACCCTCTGGATCCATCCATATTTTTTCAAATGGCATGGTCTCATTTTTTCTTATAACTGCATAATATTTTATTGTTTATATATACCATCTCTTCCTTACCCATTCATCTGTTGATGGAGACTAAGGTTGTTTCCATAACTTGGCTATTGTAAATAATGTTGCAGAGTGCATATATTTTTTTGAATTACTGTTTACATTTTGTCTGAGCAAACACTCAGTAGTGAAATTATCAGATCGTATGGTGTTTCTAGTCTTAACCCTGTGGTTCATGATGGTCATGGAATACAGGGGTTTGTAGATGGCTACACATCGGTCAAAGAACATGGGGGCGAGGAGAAAACATTCTGTTACACCGAAAAGATCTGTAAGGAGAAAGTTGGCATGCACAAGCAATATACGTAAGAGTCCTATCACCCGTTGATATTCTGTACAAGAATCTAGGATGGCAAGCAGAAGTGAAGAAGATTCTAAGAAGGAAAATTTTGGGAGAAAAAAGTACATTGCAGTTTTAAGGTGAGAATCCAGTAGTATGAGAATGATTGTCAGGTTTCCAGCTACACTCAGCATGTAGGTGATAAGTAGAAATATCAAAGTGAGAATCTGTAGTTGAGGGTCATCTGTCAAACCCAGAAGGATGAAAGTGGTTAGGGACAGTACAGTTTCTCCTGGGTCCTGACTTCTGCCCAATCTGCAGGTAAAACCGAGGGATTTAAGATCTGAGAAGAGAGTAAAAACAATGTTACAATGGGTTTGTTTAGAAAAGCCAAACAATGTATTTCTCGTGTAGTATTTTGTTTTCCTTGATAATGAACATTTTTTAAATAATTCATACTCTCAGCTCTGCTGTCATATCATTTAATAGGCTTGAAACTTAGCTTTCAAATCCTTTGACCACAATTTATGGTAAGATACACATTGCAGTCCAGTATACATGCACACAGAACATAAACACACACACACACTTGCATAATGGTGAAATAAAAAAATGTCCAAAAAATAACATTCTCTACCTTGCTTTCTGATGCTGTCTATTCTAATTTATGTCATTAAAAATAAATCCAAATATCATCAAATTGACTTCATACTCTACTAAATGGTCATGATCTATATTTGAGAAATATAAAATTTTTAGGGATTCTTGAAATAATGTAGTCCTTGGAGCCTGCTTGGGATGCTCTCTGTCTCCATCTCTCTGTGCCCCTTTCCTACTCGCTTTCTCTTTGTCTCTCTCTCAAACTAAACAAATACACCTTTAAAAAAAATAAAAAATTACTTCGTAGATCTTTCCCATGATTTTCTCAAACTGTTGTTGCCCTTCTCTGATTTTTACTGACTGCTCATTTTGGTGCATAACAGAGGGCATTTTGATACATGCCAAATTCACTAATAAGTGAAAAATGTTTTGTACACAACTGAAGAATATACTTAAGGCTTTGTACAACCGTCTTTGTCTTGTTGCACATGAACTTAGCCTCAGTCCTTCCATATGTACCCAGAGCTTACCTTCTGGACCTGACTATCTTCAGGTGCAAGGAAAAAAACAGATAAGAAGACAAGGGTTAATGTGCCCTGCTAATGGCTGTTCATGACACAGTTTACATACTTTGTCCTTGAGATAATGGCCATTCCCTTCAAACTCCCCTAAACCCTAAACCTTACCTTCAAAATAACAAGTGTTTTCCTACAACCAGGTTAAGGGCTGCTCTATTTATCACTTTGTAGCCTTTATGCAATAACCATTCAGTTCTGCTATGTACTGCCTGCTTGCCTGCTTGCTCATAAAAAAAGCCCTGAGTCCTTGGTCCCGGACCGCACATGTAGAGTTCTGTGTTAACTCTGTGCAGTCCTGGCCGGTATTAAAAACTCCCTTGATCCTGCTTCAGTGGTCTCGGTTGGTCTCTGTGTCTTTGACATAACATTCTGGCTGAAACACTGACCAAGTCACTGATGTCATAATCATGTCTGTATTAAATGCATTCACCAATCTGACTTCTATCAATAGCTGCTATTCATTTTCTCTGATTCCTGATTTCCAACCATTTCTTCAGCAGCTTATGATATGCTTCCTGAACACATCACTCCACTGAAACTCTTCTTGATAAGTTTCCCTGATATTTCTCTAAGTTTCAATGAAGTGGAGCCATTTTATTTGCACTTTTCATTGCATTTAGCCCTGTGGATCACTCCTTTCTTTTTATGGTGTTCTTGACACATTGTTGGCATGATATCCACACTTCTGGAGGGTTTTTTTTTTTTTTTGTATTTTGGGTGTGGGGGGGGGTTTCCCCTTCTGTTTTCTTTTTTGTAGTTATCTCTTCCCCTACTCACCTTTGTAACACTGATATTTCTCACATTTCATCCCTAAAACCTCTTACCTGCTCCTGTAGGTGTTTTTCCTGAGAACTGATTAAATACCATGACTTCAACGAAACACGTAAAATTGGTATTTCAAAATGTGCGGTTTTTTAAAGATCTCTTTGAATGTTAGACATCTGCCCCTGGCAATTTTACATTCCCATTCCCCCTAGATGAATTTGTTCAAAACAGACTGCCCCATCTTTTGTATTTCTATTGATCCTTGCCTTACTCTGTTTGCTGTACTAAGGCAAAAACTGAACATTTATTGCTATATTAACAATCGATATCAAGCTGTAGTGTTTCTTAGGTTAGCCCTATCGTGAAATTCTTGACATTGTCAGTACTTTCACTTAGTTTTGCTGTTTCCCTGACTCTAACAAGAGGAAAGTTTTGTTTGTTTGGGGAGATAGAGCTACAAAGATGGACTCTAAAAACACACCTTCCTGAGGGCCAGGTATGTGGTAGTCATCCTACATGGGCTACCTGCCTGGAAAACATTGTCATCTAATCATCTGTGGTTTCCCCCTACCTATGTCTCCATCTGTTTGCTGATTCTGACCTATAACTGGCTCTTAGTGACTCATTCCTGTATTCTGCTTAGATCTTCAAAGGAGTTTTTCCAAATTACAACAAACCACATTTATGACCTTTGTATGTGCTTTGTGACACCCTATGCTTAATAGACAATGTAAAAAAAATTGTTGGAAACAGGATTTCTTTGTTGTTTAATGTAATAACCACAAAGCTGAAGGAATCTGCTATTTCAAAAGGTAATTGCTACTCCAAAGTCTGGGGGAATAAACCAAGAACTCCTTCTGGTATAGATAGACTTGATATTTGGATCTTCTGAGATAAAATGAGAATTTTATCAAGGTAATGTTTGTTTTATGTGCCAAACATGAAACTAAGTAAATAAACACAGGTTCCAGGTGAATTGGGCTCCAACCTTATTAATGAATCTTTTGTGTAATATTTTGGCAAAGATAATGAAAACGCTGGACTGGGGACCATGTCCTCAGAGAACTGATGATTCCACAATGATACTCAACCCTGAACTTCTACACAGAACAAAACCTAGTTAAAAAGAGCAAGTCTACCATTTCTTCCTTTTATTCATTAACATCTATAGCTGCTAATAGCTGCTGACAAAATACAGTTATCCCTTTTCTCCTTCAGTAACATATTATTACTTAAGTAATGGCTTCTTAATATAAACAAATATTAACACAACAAAAATAGACAAATTAAATTTAAATGTAACAACCACCCAAACATCTCAGATTACAGCCTTCAAGAAATTTCCTATGTAAATATATTCATATTGTCAGAATTTCGAATACAAAACATTCTTTACCTGTTGTTTTACATATTACTTTGATAATTAAAAACGTTAAACAAACTCTTTATCTCAATAATTACAAATTTACATCATCATTTAGGTACCCATGTAATGTTTTTTTTTTGGAGAATTCCAGCATAATTTGAAATCAATCTTAAGAGTCAAAACTTTGTTTGTAACCTCTAACAACTTTTTTTCACCAATCTAAAAAAAAAACTACTTTGAACTTATCAAATTGTTCTACAATTTATTATAAATTCTTGGTGTCTTTTTTTTGGTTTTGTTTTTTATTTATTTTTGAGAGACAGCACAAGCATGGAAGGATCAGAGAGAGAGGGAGACACAGAATTTGAAGCAGGCTCCAGGCTTTGAGCTAGCTGTCAGCACAGAGCCAGATGGGGGGCTTGAAACCACGAACCATGAGATCATGACCTGAGCTGTAATTGGTTGCTTAACTGACTGAGCCACCAGGAGCCCCCATGTTGTCTCTTTTTAAGTCAGGTATCAGCTGTGATACAAAATCCATTTTTTACAAACATCTTTGTTTATTTACAGTATTTCCTATAAGTGGGCATTATTATTTCTTTCATGTATGTTAACAATTTGATTGTTAATGTGTGTTGCAAATATTTTGCCCATTCTTTTGTTGTTCTTTGTGTTTATGCCAATCTTTATTTTATTGATATAAAATGTCTTTACATATTTCAGAAAACAATGTTGATTTATCTGAACTGGTCTTATATATTTTTCATATCTATTCTTTATACTTTATGCTTTTAAAATGAGTTATTCTACCCTAGTTTTAAAATTTGTTAAATAACAGAGTTAAAAGTTTTAATGGTGACTTTAATAGTTTTCTTCCAAATTGCTCAATTTCAGAGAGTTAAGTATGTTTTTGTATTATTTGTGGTTACCCTTGCTGGAAGCCATATTGGCCTTGCTGGATGATACAGTCACAGTGAGGAAATGGCAGACGTTTGGACAGCTTCTGCCATGAGAGGAGAAACTGGTATCTCCTTCTGCTACTACTGCTAATGTGAAATTAAGCCTGATACCATTCATTAGGCCTTACAGCATTCCAAATCAGACTGATATTCCCTACACAGCTACCCCATAAGAAAAAACATTTTCCTGTTCATGCATAAGAGATTTTGGATCAAAACATTATACATGTCTGACAAAAGGCTCTTCTTTTTTTTTTAATATTTTATTGTCAAATTGATTTCCATACAACACCCAGTGCTCTTCCCCACAACTGCCCTCCTCCATCACCACCACCTCTTTTACCCCTCCCCCTTTCCCTTCAACCCTCAGTTCATTTTCAGCATTCAATAGTCTCTCAAGTTTTGCATCCCTCTCTCTCCCCAACTCTCTTTCCCTCTTCCCCTCCCCCTGGTCCTCCATTAGGTTTCTCCTGTTTTCCTGTTAGGCTTATGAGTACAAACATATGGTTTCTGTCCTTCTCTGCCTGACTTATTTCACTTAGCATGACATCCTCAAGGTCCATCCACTTTCCTACAAAAGGCCGTATGTAATTCTTTCTCATTGCCATGTAGTACTCCATTGTGTATATATACCACATCTTCTTGATCCATTCGTCAGGTAATGGACATTTAGGCTCTTTCCATGTTTTGGTTATTATTGACAGTGCCGCTATGAACATTGGGGTACATGTGCTCCTATTCCTCAGCACTTCTTTATCCCTTGGGTAAATCCCTAGCAGTGCTATTGCTGGGTCATAAGGGAGTTCTATGGATAGTTTTTTGAGGAACCTCCACACTGTTTTCCAGAGTGGCTGCACCAGTTTATATTCCCACCAACAGTGTAGGAGGGTGCCCATCTCTCCACACCCTTGCCAGCATCTGTAGTCTTTTGATTTGTTCATTTTAGCCACCCTGACTGGCGTGAGGTGGTATCTCAGTGTGGTTTTGATTTGTGTTTCCCTGATGATGAGTGATTTTGAGCATCATTTCATGTGCCTGTAGACCATCTGGATGTCCACTTTGGAGAAGTGTCTATTCATGTCGTCTGCCCATTTCTTCACTGGGTTATTTGTTTTGTGGGTGTAAAGTTGGTGAGTTCCTTATATATTTTTGATATTAGCCCGTTATGTGATATGTCATTATCAACTATCTTTTCCCATTTTGTCGGTTGCCTATTAGTTTTCGTGATTGTTTCCTTTGCCTTCAGGAGCTTTTTATCTTGATGAAGTCCCAATAGTTCATTTTTGCTTTCATTTCCCTTGCCTTTGGGGATGTGTCGAGTAAGAAATTGCTGCGGTCGAGGTCTAGGAGGTTTTTTCCTAATTTCTCCTCGAGGGTTTTGATGGTTTCCCCTCTCACATTCAGGTCCTTGAGGCATTTTGAGTTAATTTTTGTGTATGGTGTAAGAAAGTAGTCTAGTTTCATTCTTCTGCATGTTGCTGTCCAGTTCTCCCAGCACCACCTGCTAAAGAGGCAATCTTTTTCTATCGTATACTCGAGAAAAGCATCAAAGAATCAACTGAGACAATTACTAGGGGCTTTGAAAATAGGTGTGATGAGTTTAAAAAAAGCGATAGATGAGGTGAATAACAAACTGGAGGCAGCCACCTCAAGGATTGACGAGACAGAGAGAAGAAGAGGTGAATTAGAAGATATAGTTATAGCAAAAGAGGAAGCTAAAAAAAAGAGAGAGAAATTAATCCAGGAGCAGGAAAGGAGAATTCAAGACCTGAGTGATACAATCAAATGGAACAACATCCGTATCATAGGAATTCCTGAAGAGGAAGACAGAGAGAAAGGCCCTGAAGGGATACTAGACCAAATTATAACTAAGAATTTCCCAAATCTGGGAAAAGAAATAGACATTCACATTCAAGAGGCACAAAGAACCCCCTTAAGATGGAATTTGAATTGGCCTTTGGCATGACATATCATAGAGAAACTGGTAAAATATAAAGATAAAGAGAGAATTCTGAAAGCAGCTCGGGAGAAAAGGGCCCTCACATACAAAGGGAAACCTATCAGAGTGGTTAGAGACCTATCTAATGAAAATTGGCAGGCCAAGAAGGAATGGCAGGAAATCTTCAATGTGATGAACAGAAAAAACATGCAGCCAAGAATCCTTTATCCAGCAAGCCTATCATTAAAAATAGGAGAGATAAAAGTGCTCCCAAACAAACAAAAATTGAGAGAATTCGTGACCACCAAACCAGCCCTACAGGAAATCCTAAGAGGGACTCTATGAGGAAAATGTTGCAATGAATACAAGGTGCCAGAGACACCACTATAAACATGATTCTAGGGAGAACACAATGACTCTAAACCCACATTTTTCGATAATAACACTGAATGTAACTGGACTGAATGATCCAACCAAATGACACAGGGTAGCAGAATGGATAAAAAAACAAAACAAAACAAACAAACACACAAACAAAAAACCCGCATCTATTTGCTATCTACAAGAGACTCATTTTCAACCTCAAGACACTTTCAGGTTGAAAGTAAAAGGATGGAGAAATATCTATCAGGTGACTGGAAGCCAAAAGAAAGTTGGAGTAGCCATACTTATATCAGACAAACTGGACTTTAAAGTAAAGGCAGTAACAAGAGATGAAGAAGGACATTATATAATAATTACAGGATCTCTCCATCAGGAAGAGCTAACAATTATAAATATCTATACGCCAAATTTGGGAGCACCCAAATACATAAAACAACTAATCACAGAAAGAAACAATCTTATGGACTAAAATGTGCTAATTGCAGGGGACTTTAATACTCCACGGACAGCAATGGATAGATCAACCACACAGAAAATCAGTAAGGAAACAATGGACCTGAACGACACATTGGAACAGATGGAACTGATAGATATATTTAGAACTCTGCATCCTGAAGTTAGGAAATTCACCTTCTTTTCGAGTGCACATGGCACATTCTCCAAGATAGATCACATACTGGGGCCTAAAGCAGCCCTCCATAAGTATAAAGGAATAGAGATCATACCATGCACACTTTCAGATCACAATGCTATGAAAGTTGAAACTAACCACAGGAAAAAGTCTGGAAAAGGCTCTTCTAATGAGACTTGCAGACTCATAGACTTGAATGAGTTAAAAACACAAAAATTGCATTTGAGTCTGGCCTGGAGAAAATGAGCATAAAGTGGAGGAAAGAATTAAATACAGGGTCAAAAACATAGTCCATCTGAGTCTGGTCCGAAGAAAATTGGAGCCTAAATTGGAGATTAGAAGTAAAAGCCAAGGTCAGAACATGATCCCCTCCCAAAATCTATATCCGACAAATATCCTCCCTTATACTGACTTCAGTTATGAGGATGGATGAGAATGTGGGTAACCCAGGTCCAAAGCCAACACACATAGGGCCCCCATTGTGCTTATGTCAAAAAAAAGGGCTTTCTCAAGCAACTTGTTAATAAACATTTTTTTCTTCTTTTCGTTTTCTCTCTTGTAGTTCATAAGCCAACCACAATAATTCTTACCCCATCTATATTCAACTTAACCTATATTTTAATCTTAGCTTTATTAACTTTAATAATATATATGTTAATCTTGCTTTCTACTAAAACATCCTGTTATATTCTTGACTATAAAATTTACTCAACTTCACGTAAGTACATTACATGATTTGGTTGTAACTTGTTAATTAAAAAGCAAAGTCATAAATATTGGCCAACAACCAGCCCATACAAAACAAGATAGGTTTGTTATTTTCTTAATCTGGGAAACTGGTGCCAAGAAAGAATGGCATGGTTCTAAAAAACACATCTATAAAAAGTGTTCTGTACACTTTGATGATTAAAGCACGTTATCATGAAGAATTAGTCACTGGAAACAATTCCTATTTTCTGATGTCATGTTTTTGCTTGATCAATAAAAAAGACACAAAAGTAGAAAATGCAGAGATGCCTGCCAGGTGATCAAGAAAAGAACTTGAGGCTCTCTCATCACTCTCTGGTGCTGACACCGTCCATCCTTTCAAGGACCCCTGGACATGCTGGAGCTGGACTCTGGCATGCCCTCAATATTTTTATTTCTGTTTCTTTTTTGTTTTATTTTTTTATAGTTTTCATAAAATATATATAACAAAATTTACCATCTCCACTGCTTTTGGAGTATAGTTCTGTAGGGCTAAGAACATTTTTATTGATGTGCATTACCCTTACTACTTTAGCATATATATTTAATTCTTTGTTATTGTCATTACTAGTAACTGTTAATATCTAGACCCTTTTCCCAATAGACATGTCACTCTGACTGATTTTTCCCTCTTCTCCTTATTTTGGACCATTTTACAGGATGCTATAGCCTGGTATTTTATTTTGAGATGGAAATTACTTTTCCTTTTATTGTCAATAACACTTCAAATTTAAGAATAAGTGTTACCAATTTCTGTAACTATCCCACTCCTATTACCTTACAGATATTTTCCTCTCCAGATTAAAGTATTTTTTTCTTGTTACAGTATACTATTTAATAATTTTTCACTTCTAATGAAAGCTAAACTCTTTGAGTCTTTTGATTTCTTAAATTGTATTGATTTTGAATCACACTTGAATGATTCCTTTCCCAGGTATATAAATTTCTATTCAGAATAATTTTCCTGGAGTAATTTCATCTTGTATCTAACACTTCCAATAAAAAGTCTATTTTTATATATTGTACACTGAGACATAATTATTCTTAAGAGTGTTTAGAATTTTTCTATGTATTTATACTATTCTTAAAGTTACTACTGTGTATTTAATTCATTTTTTAATCTATATTCCAATTCAGTAATTAAAATCTTATTGACCATGAAAAAATTGTTTTCTATAATTTCATCTAATTTCTATTTCAAACTATTATTTTTCTGTGTAGCACACTGTATGGATATTAAAATTAATTGATCCATCTGTAATGAAACAACTTTTATTTCCTATTTCTCTAGTTCTCCCTATTCTGCATTCAAAAACATTATCTGTTCTAAATGTTCAGGATAATGATCACTTTACTTGATTATATTTGGTTATATTATTTAGTCACTATTTCTAGCCCTTTAAATTCCAATCATCTTGGGTATTTTCAATCCTTAAAAAATTTGATTTTTAAAAATTACTCAAACTTGAATAAATATTTCTTTTTGGTTTTTTGAAAAAGTCACTTACTTTGTAGAATAAATTTTCCACTGGGGCTCCTGTGGGCTCACTAGGTGAGCATCAGACTTCAGCTCAGATTATAACCTCATGCTTCCTGGGTTTGAGCCTAATGTCACACTGTGTGCTGATCGCATGGCGCCTACATGGGATTCTCTTCCCATCTCCCTGACACTCTGTGATTCATGCTTCCTCTCTCTGAAAATAAATGAAGAAACTTAAAAAAAAATAAATAAGTTTTCCACTTATGACACCTGGTCTACTGTTATCCCCGTTATTGAGAGGATAATTAAATAATAATCTTATATTTCATTTCTTATAATTCATTAATGTATGCCTGCCTGTAGAATCATTCCATTTATAATATTATTTATTTATTAATAATTAACTAAACTGGTATTTAATATTATCTGTTTGTTTCTCCATACAAATTTTTAAAAAGTTTTGTCCATATACATAAAAAATTCTCATTGCATAAGCTTGCTAAGTCACTGTGCTGTATCTCTAAAACTAATGTGACATTCTGTGCCAACTATACTTAAGTAATCTTTTAAATCTTGTTTGATTATGATAGAAACTGTATTAAACTTGTGTATAAGTTTAGGAAGAATTCATATCTATACCATGTTGAATATTCATAGGGCTATTCAAATTATGTGTTTTGGTTTTGGTAGTTGTGGTAGTTTGTATTTTTTAAAGTATTGGTCCATATTATTTAAGTCATCAAATTTGTGTGTATCCATCTGTTTACAGTATTTGTTTGTTACCCTTTTCAGTTTTATTAAAGCATAATTGACAAATAAAATTGTGTATATTTGAAGTATACAGAGTGATGATTTTTCTATCGATGTAGTATGTGAAATGATTACTACAATAATGTTAATGAACACAAGCATCACATCACATAGTTACCATTTTTTTTCTGTGTGTGGTTAGAATGTTTAAGACCAAATTTTGTGGAAATTTCAACACAGTGTTAAATATTGTGTATGCAACACAACACAGCATTCTTAACTATAGTGCCAAGCTGTACATTAGATCTACTGGCTTCTTCATCTTATAATTGAAGGAATGTGGAGTGATGTCAGCATCGTTCTGGCATTAGATGCCCCTATTTTTCCTAACAATAGATTAAGCATAATCTATGAATGAGAGTGCCTCTGTGACAGACTCCAGATTCACAGACCCAGAAGGAACCTCACCCACCTCTTCACCCAGTAACAGGCAGAGAGACTGCAATGTGAACAACAGAACCAGCGAAGCCAAAGAACCTGGCCCCATCCCTCTTAGCCAGGGTCAGGGAAAACCTGAAAAGTGCTGACTCGAGCAAATACTCATGAACAAGACAAAATATGTAAAATTCCACCCCTCCTCAGGGGAGATTCCACAACACCACTGGCACAAAGGAAAACAAGTTTGGACAGAGAAGACAGGGAAAGAAGAACCTTGCCAGGATCACCCCTCCCCTACAGCATCACAATGCAGAACTGTACTGTCAAACCAGCAACCCTTCCCATAAGGGAAATGGGGAGGAGTGACTCAGTTCCTAGCTCCCAGAGCTATGTGGGATGTCTCTGAAGAAACCTACTGAAGAATTGAGGTGGGACCTATATGACTGATGGGAAGAAGGAGATCATGAAACAGGTGGATAAAAATATCAAAAGCCATGAAAGAAATGAATCGTGCTGACCAAACTGCTTCAGCAGGAAGTCCACCCTCAAGCATCTGAAAGAACTTCACCCAAGGATCTCCCCACGTGCAACATGGACATCTCTAACACCTGAAGTGCTAAAACCACACCTCCTTGCACTTTGCAACCAGCTTTCTGTGCATGCTTCTGAGTGCAGCAGTGAGAGAGACCAGGAATGTTGGGCTATCTAACAACCAGCCTAGGAGGGCAGAAGACACGAATAGACATTTCTCCAAAGAAGACCTCCAGATGGCTGGCAGACACATATAAATATGTTCAACATCTCTCATCATCAGGGAAATACAAATGAAAACCATGATGAGATACTACCTCACACCTGTCAGAATGGCTAAAGTTAACAACACAAGAAGCAAAAAGTGTTTGAACAGATGTGGAGAAAGAGGAACACTCTTGTACTGTTAGTGGGAATTGAAACAGGAGCAACCATTCTGTAAAGACAGTATGAAATTTCCTCAACAATTTAAAAAGAGGGGGAGGAGACAAGATGGCAGAGAGGAAGGGAGCTCTATAAAATTTGTCCGCCCCATGGATCGAAATGAGAAGGACATTACTCTCATCTGTAAGAGTGGAAGGAGAAAACGAGACTCCAGAAGAAGACAATCTCAAAGATGCCTGAGTGAGTGAGTGTGAACTGGGGAGATTGGAAAACGGGCCAGCCCAAGAAGGGCAGGGGAGGTAGGAGCCCCAGCCCACCACAGGGAAAGCATGCAGAGACACTGAGAGACAAAGGGAAGATAAAGAGAAACTGAACACCCTGATAATTCTGTCTCTAGAGAAGAGATAAAGAACTTTTAAACCCACAGGGAGAGCAAAACTCTCACTCCATGTATAACCGCTGGGCAATCCACGTCCCGAACCTGGGTGCACAAGGGAAAAAACAGCCCCCACTGATGCGCAATCCCAGCCTCGAGTTTGCGGCCACAGGGCGCACACTTCAGTCTCAGCTGCAGGAGCAAAGGCACACACCTCCTTTCCACAGCACATCTCACCTCCAGCATTGGCCATGCAAATCCTGAATCCTGGTGCCAACAGGGAAAAAATAGCCCCCAACCATATGCCATCACGGCAGGGAGTTGGCGTTGGCAGTGGTGGGGGCAGTGCATTGGCTGTGGCTGGGGGAGCACCGCACCTCATTTCCGGCAGCACTCTGTGCCTCACGCAGTGGCACCGCAAATCCTTGTAGCACCAAGGGAAACTGCTCCCTCCCTCTATGCAATCCTGGCTAAGATGCTGTCGGGGGCCAAGTCTTCTGTCTGCCTCAGGCAAGGATTTTCACTCTCCCGAGAGTGAACCAGTAAACAAGATTTGCATCTGGAAGCTGGAGATGGCCAAAATAACTTTTGCGTCTGTCTTGCTACGACAGACGAAATAGTGGTCAAGGTGCATAAAAGATCAAAACCGTATTTCCCCCCAGCATTTGCTGTAGGCA